>PVLD010007815.1:0-88453 GCA_004027595.1 Dinomys branickii
CTTCTTAAGTAATATTTAACTTTTAATAGTTTTTCTTACTCCCCTCCAGCATTAATAGCATGTACGAAAATAACCAACAACAGCTGACCAAGCTAAGAGAATCCTACCCGTTGCCTTACATACAGCATGAGTGTCCAAACTTTTGGCTTCCCTGGGCCACTCTGAGTGAAGAGGAATTATCTTGGGCCACATGTAAAATATACAGTGTAGCTAATAATGTATGTGAGTAACAAACTTCCTGAGGTTAATTCACTGCCCTTCATGGGCACAGGAGATGCATTTGGTGCCGCACTGTGCACTCCCCTGGGCAGCAGTCCATTGTCACCTACACAGTCCATGCTCCAGCACCACAGTCAAATCATGAAAAATATCACAAAAAAAGCACATAAAAATGGTAAAAGTTTACACAGTGATACACACCTCTAATCTCAGATACTCAGGAGGCTGTGGCAGGAGGATCCCAGGTTCAAGCCCCACCTAGCCAACTTAGTGAGAGCTGGTCTAAAAATAAAATTTTGAAAAGGTCTGTCTGAGGATGTAGCTTAGTAGCAAATCACTTGCCTAGTGTGTCCAAGCCCTTGTTCACTCCACGGCATCACAAATCCTCTCTTGTAGGGTAGCTGGCCAGAGGCATGTGCTGCCTTCAGCCTGCCTTAGTGTATCTTGTCACATTCACCCTTTGTCTCATTTTTCTGAACTCTCTCTTGGGCCCCTAGTAGCACGAATGTGTAGGGGTGAAGAGAGGCAGCAAATGAAGCATGAGGTAAGACAGAAAAGACACTTGCCTTTCCCAAGACCCATATTCAACCCACTGCCCCTACACGTGGCTCTGATGATGCAATCCCTGGGCCATCTTGCAGGGAGTGCTAGAGACTGAGCCCCCCAACTTGTCTCCCACCACTCTCCCCTTCTGCCGGCCCCTTCTTCATCCCTATAATGCTGTTCCCAGATACTCCAACCTGACAGGCTGAACCCAAAGAATGAAAAAAGAAGTTTAAAACCTGCGAAAATGTCCAGGATTGTCAGCCACACTCTCAAACCAGCACAAGAAGTGTCCTGAATATAAATAAGTGTCTTTAAATAGGTCACCATGCTTTTCTCTTTCTTCAACCAAAAGTTCACTGATTTTGTCTGATCTAATACTGCACTACACGGTCGCCTTCCTTGGCTATCTTCTCTAGGTTTAGGAAGCAGCGAACCAAACCAAAGACAGCCAGCAGAGACTTCCGAGAGAATTCTCACCTCTGGGATATATATGACCATGGCTGGCCATCAAGATATTGGTAGAACCACAGAAAGGGACAACTTCAATGGCCATGCTACGCACTGGGGAAACATGGACTCCACACCTGGATCCCTTAAAGGCTTCCCAAAGCCAAGGGGAGCTGAGCTGCCCAGGTAGTCACACCCCCTAAAGGACTAAAATGACTAATCATAATGTATTTAAATAGCATTTGCCTTTCTCCTGATCTGTGTTGAGATTAGGGAGAAAACAAAGAATCTGAACCTGTATAACATCATTTAATTATCAGGTTTCTGCACTGCATAACTTTGTTTTATCGTCATGCAGTCACAAGGTTGATAATTTCTTATCTGCTCTCACACTTGATAAAAGAGCCTGAGTTGGAAGCCAGCAGCACAAAGTCATGTAGTCAGGGCTGGAGCCAAAACCAAAGGTTGTTCAGCTCCATAGCCCTTAACCACCCAGAAGGGCATCTGATTGCTGCTATCACCTAAGAGAAGACAAACCAATACTGTATAACCCTAGCACTTCACTTCTGCTACTCAGTAGGACCCCTATCTTCCCAGGGACCGAGGCCATCAGTCACACGCCAGCCGATCCCACCCAACCACACAAGCCTTTCTGACCCAGTAAGCCAATCCACCCTTCCCCCTTCATCCTGCCTGGCACACCTCCCTGCCACTGTTGCTATGGAAACCACCCAGCGTTATCAGACAGTCACAGGGGCTGGGCAGAGGGCACAGGGAACTCGCCATTCTCATTTCTGCTTGGCCTCAGCCACTTTAGAAAGCAAGTTCACCAGCTAGAGACTACTTGGCACCTCCATCCAGAAGTACAGACAATAGGCCCAAAAGAAACTTCCTGGAGAGTCACAAAAAGGAGCATTTTTGAGAAGTTATGCCTTAATTACTGCCTCCAACAGGCGAGGAGCATTTCCAAACAGCAGTATCACGCAGCAGAGCACTGCAATGAGACCCCAGAAACCTGTGCTTTCTCGGCACTCGAACCTGAATGCAGCCTTGATTTCTCTGCCTGACCCATGGGGAGAATCCTGGGACTAAGAGAGCTGGAGGGGCCACCAAATAGCCAAACCAGCCTAGAGGCACTTTGCAGAAGTGGAACAGGCCTAGAACAAAGCACGTACTACTGTTTTATCATCTACCCTTTGCTTAATGGTAATGATTCTCTGTACCCCACAATCTAATCTGGACCCCCATCTTCCCAATTCTGCATCAGGACAAGCACACTGAATAGGCTCCTCTTGCACCCCCACCCTTGATAAGACCTTCAGGGGTCCACCCCCTCCCATCCGGGACTCCCTGGCTCCATTGGGTTCCTGGACTGAGCGCAGGCTGACACACCTACACCCATCCACTAATTAGAAACCTCCCCAGGCTTTGCTTTGGGCCAACTCACCAGGGCCTGTGGGCCAGTTCCTCTGACCAGCAGCTGGAGGTTTGCCAGCCCCTGCCCCCTTCTCCCCAATCCTCACTCTGCCCTGTTTCCTAACAGCCAGGAAGAGATGTGGGGCTGGCAGCCAGAAAGTCTCCAAGGCCTCCCAGTACACGTCCCCCTCAAAATGGGGGAAGGGAGAAAATTCCTGACTCCAGTGAACTGTATTTCTTTCTCGGGGAGCTGGTTTTCTGAGCAAGGTCTCCCTCCGAGTCTTGACTGGCAGCAAGGCTGAGCCAGCCCAGATCTTCCCTAGCTTTTCTAAGGAACAGGAGTGGCCAGCACGGGAGAGAGGGGCACTAGGAGCCAAGGAGGAGGCGGGGCACACCCCACAGGTCTCTTCAGTGTACGGGTGGAGGTGCTCCAGAAACTGAGGGCCACCTTGTTTCTCTGGGCTTTGCTTTCCCTTTCCTCCTCTGTCTGGCAGGGGCCCCCACCCTAAGTTTGTGGTAGTGGATGCTATGCTTTGTCTCACTGTGCTGGGTTTCACCCTAAATATACAGTGACCCCCAAATCTTAAGCATCTATTTTCTCTGCTTCCAAGGCCCTTCCTCCTCTGTGATGCCTGCGAAGTCACCCCGGTCACTGGGCACATACAGACTGCCACTCAGAGGGCACAAGTGCCACTAGGAAAGCCTCCAGCGCTGAGAAAGCTCTCTCAACCCAGTGCTCACTGAGAAAGCTTCCCCCGCCCCCTACCTGATGCCACTCCACCTCTCGGCAGTGAGGTCAACTCTGGAAAGGATGCAGTAAGAAAACGTCATTTTGGAAAGAACATCCCATTTCCTCGCCAGGATCATGTTCAACTTTCTGGCATCCCAAACTCAGAGAGGGCAGATTTGAAAGGCCCCTTTACCTGGGTAGGAAATGGGCTCCTATGGGCTTTCCTGGCTCTGACTACCTGCCCTTCAGTGAACCTTATGTATCAAATGCACCATCAGGATTACCCGGGTCAGTACCTGGCCTTCTTATTCTAAATCCTGGGCCCTAGCACATTTCCTCTGGATGGAAGCTATGGAGAAAGGGCCTGCCCCTGTTCTACTCCTCTTACCCCAGATATACCTCAGGTAATCATCAGCCCTCCAGAAACTCCACAGCTGGAAGGCTGTGTCTTCTAGGTTGGCTGGCCAGATGAAGGCCAGACTCAATCCTGTCACATGCCCATAAGCAGCAAAGCTTGCGAAAAATCCAAGTGTCCAAGCTCTGGAGCCATCTCTACCCCCTCCAGTCCCTCCATCTACCACTTTTCTGGACACTACAAAATGAAATGTTCCCTATAATGAATGTGGTCATTCTGTATATCTAAATTGTACCGATAAACTTAAAAAAAAAGAGATGTGACTTACATCCCAAGGGTCAGTCCCAGATTCTAGAGTTTGGGCCCCAAAGCACATTCACTACATAACGTACCCATAAGAAGTCCAAGCCTGCTGACCTCAAGCCATTTAATTACTGTCAACTGGATTTATGCTGTGATTAAAGTACAGTTCATTACCCTTTCCTCAAGGTGTCCCTACAGTCCTGTGAACGTGAGTCACAGGACATATGCATGTTTCTACTTTGTAGGTGAAAAGATGGAAATCAGGTGACTCATTGCCAAAACCAGCTACTTAGGCTTTACTTTTTTGTCTATTTTGACGCAGCCTGAGACAGAGTACCAATCCCATGGAATGCATACTATCAATTTACAGCTAGTGAAACTGAGGCTTAGTGAGAATAAACCTCTTACCTCCAGTGACTAATACAGTAGCCACCCGGGATCTGAACCTGCAGGGTGAGTAGCCTGTCTTGACTTGTCCAGTTTGGCCTTTGTTCTACGGGCCAGCTAACCAAGTGTTAGAAAGGTGTCACCTGCCAAAAGTTAAGAACCTTCCTAAGTGCCAGGCACTTTCTGTGACCACAGGTGGCCTATCATATACGTCATGAAGGAAAAAAATCGTCCCCATCTCACCAAAGCTGGAGTTTGAGCACCGAAGTTCTGAGAGGGTCTTCACTGAAGCCAGGTAAGCATGACAACAAATCCCATTCTGCTTCCGCGACAGCAGCTGCCTCCCTGCGATTTCTCTCCAGAGACCCTATGGGACCCTTTTCCGGGTCTTGCCTAACTCCCACACGCCAGCCACTTACACTTTTGAAGTCCCCCAGTGCAAGGACTGATTGGGCCTTGCAAAGGAAATCAAGGGAACCAAATACAGTAACCCAAATCTGGCTGTGATGGGTCATGGCCATCCCTCACCTGCACATGGCATGTGTCCAGAACTCAAATACTGGCCAATACACTCAAAAGGCTTTTTCTGCCAATAGCCAAAGCAACCCCTTGCTTGGCTGTGAAGCCAAAGGGGTGCAGGGGGAAGGTGGCCAGGCTGGCCGGCTCTCCTCCACTCCTCACGCACACATCCACACCTTCGAGAAAGAGATAGCAAAGCCTCCTTCCCCTCACAGGAAGGGAGACAGGAGACAAAGCAGGCGAGGAGGTCAGTCTCAATGGAATAAGGACAGATGGGGGCCGACCCGGCTCCTGATGGCTGCCTGCCACCTCAGGGAGGTGCTGGCCAGAGGTAATAAGGAGAAACAGAGGAGCCTGGAACATCTGCCAACCAGGTCCCAGCTCCCCTGGTGAAGCCCGAGTGCGACCGCCCCCTCCACGGCTTCGGTGCGGCAGAGGCAGCCCTCATACTAAGCTCCGTAGGAGGACAGCACCAGTCCACCACGGAACGGAAGTCTCTTCCTGCAAAGCCCAGTCCCTGCCCGACCAGTCAACCAGCCTCCTCTCTTAAGGATTTCAGTGTCTCTCGACATCCCAGTCTCCAATCACGTGATCGCCCTCTGACGGGATCTGAGGAAGCCTGGGGCCACTATATTTTCCACACTTCTTGGACCCTGTCCACTTACTTTAGGCATAGCTGTGTGTTCTGGTTGGGCCAGGCGTAGCAGGGGTGTGGGGAGGGAAAGGCGTGAGAAAGCAGAGAACAGTTGAGTGGGTAGAGAGGACAGGACAGAGAAGGGAGGAGGAAGAAGCTGGGGAAGGAGAAGAGAAACTGAGGACAAATACAGTCCCTGGATATGATCCCTTAAAACCAAACAAAACCCTCAGCTTCTCTTATTTTTCTTGTAGAGTGTTGTAGTGTGTGAGGACCAACAACAAAACCAAATGAGGATAAAGCCTGCAGATTTCTGCTCTCCTTCGATCCCTTTAGCAGCCTGGCCCTGGCTTTCCATGTGTCCTGTGTCCCTACCCTTTCTCCATTCCACTGGGGCTAAGAACTACCAGTTTTGAGAGCAGTGACTCCCATTTTCTATGGTAGGTAACAGCCCTGCTGAGAACCAGCTAGAAGCTTGCATGGCACATTTGTAGCACTAAATTCCATGATTCCCTTAACCCAATAGAATGATTTGCCTGAAATTGTTGTTTAAAATGAGAGGCATGGAAAGCTATCTAATCCTCCCTCTTCCCTTTGCCTGCCAGGAAACTCAATAGCCCAACTTGGCCAAGAATAACCGCCTGACCCTCATTATCACAACAGGTAGCTTCTTCCCTTTAGGCTCTCAAACTTATTCCAAGAGTCCTTTGGGTGGGAAGCTTTGAACAGTGCAGACCCCTGGCCTACTCTAGCCACAAAGAGGAACACCCGCGGTACCCTCACTGGTCCCTCCCAAGGTGCACAGAGCCTCACCCACAGTCTAAACCAAGGAACTCTGTCCGAGAGACAAGACAGGAGCTGCAGTCTCAGCCCCCAACCCCCTCCTTCCAAGTCTTCCTGGGTGACTCCTGCCCACAGCTTAGCAGAGCTGGTTCAAGGAGTTCTGTCCAGAAGGGGGGAGGGGAGGCGGAAGGTAGTGGTGTTAACAATCAGTGACAGTGGGTCTCATTCCCCAGTCTATTTTACGACTTTGAACTCGGTATGCAAATTTATGCAAGACGAGATGCAAAGCAGCACTCCCAGCCAGAAGTCCTGTTGCTTTCTATCCCCCCCACCCCCCAGTTTTGAAGTCGAACTGAACCACCGTAAATCAGGCCCGCCGCTCCCCTTCCGTCCTCCCCCAACAATGGTAGACGCAGAGTCCGCCTGCTCATGCGTCTTTGGGACTTTGTTCTATAGCACCTTTATACGTGCAGAGAGCCAGCGGCCCGCCCCTCCGCATAATCCCCTGCATTGTGCCCCTGTGGGGAAGGAGGCTGGGAGATGCTGAGGGACCAGCCAGGCCAGAATTCCGAAAGGGCCGGGCCTGGGCCCCACACACGCCCCGCCCCCCACATTTCTAGGTGCTTCTGCTCACTTTACCACCTCGCCAGACTTGCAAAGTCTTGACTTCCAGGTGGGTCACAGGCTCCCCTTTCCATTTCCGCCAGGCTACCGCCCCCCAGTCGGGCTCCTCAGGTCCTGTGACACAAGTCCCAGCCATCACCCCCTTCCTCAGGACACAGGCCCACCATCACCCACTTCTCTCCCACCGCATGGCGCGGCCCGCAGCCGCCGAGGCACCCACCCCCAGCCCTGCATCCCTGCCATCCCCAGGAAGCCAGCAGCACAGCCCCTGCGTCCTGGGGGCAAAGACAAAAGAGCTAACAGCAAGGCCGGAACTGCTGGGGTTTGCTGCCCTGCAATAAGAGGGTATGTTTAAAATTCTCAAAAGCAACCTGCTCAAAGAGGAATGCGGACTGGGGGGCCCATTCTTGGGGGGTGGGGAGGAGGTGGGAGAGGGAGAGTAAGGCCACAGCATTCGGGGCTAAGGTCTCTGCCCCGCCACACGCAGTCCCCACCCTACCCCCAGCTCAGACACTGGCACTTGCAATACAGTGACCCTAGCCCCTGCCCCGGCTCAGGACCCCCTCCCACAGGCACAGAAGCCTCTCCCCTGGCCACCACCCGCCTCCGCACCCCTGCTGACCAAGGCTCCTCGTGGGGGCTTCCCCTGGCCCTGCTCCCCCTCACACACCCCTGTGTTGCTCAATTCTTTCAAGAGCACCAACTCCACTTCTACTCCACCCCCTCACCTCTGCTAAATGTCCCCTCGTCCCAGACTGGAACACAAGAGAAAAAGGTGGACGGCATCTGGGCTTTGGGAGAAGGCTGAGAAGGCAGCTGAGGCAAGCTGGTGGAAATGCGTCCCACACCCAGGCAGAAAATCCAGAGTGACATTCTTCCCATGAAGTCATGCCATTGTCCTCAGGCTCCCCTGACAACCTCCTCCCACCCCCAAGGAAAAGGAAAAGTGGCTGGGAGAGAACCTTCCTCCCCCATCTGTTGCCTGTCCAAGTCTTGAACCTGCCTCAGGGATCCTGGGAAGCAGAAGAGCTGGATTTCAGGCTTAGAGGGAGACAAATGAAGAATGGAAAAAATACTAAAATGGTGAGGAAGAAAATACACCACACACTTTATTAAAACAGGCAAAATCCAAACGGATCACACAGGCCTTTGGAAAAGTTCACCCTGCTGAGGAAGATGTTTAGTTTGTCCAAGCTCAGCTCAGAAACCGCACAAAACCTCCTGAGTGGACCGCGGGAAGCCAGAGGTGATGGGGGAGGACCGCAGGACTGGTACTGGCGCCCCACAGGAAGAGGATGCCGGCGTCTCTTTCCCTTTATTAATACTAAGAGTAGCAGGAGGGAAGGGTTAATTGCAAGGCAGGCTGGGAGGGAGAAGAAAGGAACCGAGGGGTTCCCGTTAGGAGGAAGCACTACCTAGCGCTGTACTCAAGGTCAAACAGTGCCTGAGAAATAGGAGCAAGGTTTCAACTCTGACCCTTAACTCCATTCTCAAGGAGAACAGGGAACAAAACAATAGCAGGCCGGAGGGAGGGAGGGGGCTTACAAGGAAGCTGAGAAGCAGCAACAACGTCTGCACTTTTTCTTTTTTCCCCTAGTGAGAAACTTGGGTCAGATTCGCTTGCTTTTTTAAACAGCAGCACGCAATGGACACATTTCACCACTGTCTGAAAGAGGGAAAAAATAGTTACAGGTTTTCCCCTGACCAGAGAGGCAGGGGGCTTTTGTAATTCAAAAATAAAAAAATTTTAAAAAGTGAACTCCTTATAGCTTTGTTGTGTCCCTCAAATAGCTTTTTGGAAAGGATGAGGGTCCCATAACAAAGAACCCCAGGTTCCCCATTTCACCGGACAGGAAGCGTTCCCTGCGTTAGGAGGGGGAGGGAGAGTAAAACTCACTAAACGTCCTCGCTTCCCCCGCCCCGGCTGCTCCTGCCTTCAGACCTGGGGCCCAGATGCCTAACCGCATAGCCAGGCAGCCAGGGTCCTGGGAATGCAGCCGGCGATCCGGCTTAAATTACACTAATCCAACTGCCGGGGTCTCCTCTCGCCTCCCCACTGCCCCCTCCTCCGCGCGCTTTTATTTTACCATCCAACATTGTTGAGAGAGACTTCTTCATTCTCTATGTAAAATACGAGCGTTCGTTTTAATTGTTCCACTAACCAACAGTACCAAGTTCTCCTCACTTCACAAGCCCCGTAGAAGGAAAGGTCCCTGGATGTCCCTCCCCGCGCCATCTCACCCGTGGCCTCCGGTGTCACCAGCGCCCGGTGGCCTCGGCCTCCCATCAGCGTGCCCACTGGGACCCTCCGATCGCAGGGCATCGACTCAAGCTGCGCCCCAAGTTCCTACTCCCAAAGACCTAACCCTCCTCCCAACAACCCCGGCCCCCGGCTCTGGAATAGAAGTGAGGCTACGTCCCACCCGGGGAAGGCAACAGTAACAAGGGTGCCTTTCCTTTCCCCATTTGTCCCGACCAAACTGGGAACCAAGGCTCTTCCGCTTGCTCAACTCCGATCCCCCACCCGGGGCCTGACTTTCGGGTTTTCGCTCCCAAAAATCTCCCCAGATCTGAGCAAGGACTCCGTTTCTCCTTCTCTACAGCAGTCTCTGCGATCCCGCCAAACACGCCTTCCCTCCAGAGCGACCGACGGCAGGGCTGCCCCGCTGCCCTGCAAGTTTCTAACTCGTGGTCCCTGCCCGCGTTACCTGCAACCTGCTCCTGGTTGGCGCCGTAATCGGCGTCCCCGAGCTTTTCGCAAGTGCCTTCGCCGTGGACTAGCGCGTGAAGGGGTAACTCGGAGCCGGGCTTGGGGTAGCAGCGCAATCCCTGGGCGCAGCGCGGGGTGTAGACGCCGCACGCCTCGCCCTCCAGCCGGGCGCACACTGAGCAGCAGCCGCAGCCCGGCTCCCGGACCAGCTCCGCGCAGGGCGCGCCTGCGCCGCCGGCCGCCCGGGACCCGGCTGCGGGCGACGCAGCCGGCGGGGGCCCGCAAGCGGCCAGGCGCTCGGCCGTGCAGGGCGGGCAGCGGAACAGCACTTCGGCGCGCACCCCGTCGCCACCGCCGCCTCCGCCCAGCAGCAGCAGCAGCAGCAGCGACGGCAGGAACAGCGGCAGCGCGGGGCCGCCCAGTTTCGGCAGCATGTTGGCGGTGGCGGGCGCTACAGCGGCGGGTGAGCGGGCAGGTGGCACGGCCCAGAGAGAGCGCGAGCTGCCACCTTCGCTTCTTCTCCCCCGCCGCCGCAGCACGGTGCTAAAAAGGCTGCTTCTCCCCGCCCCCTGCCTTCTCCCCTCCCCCTTGTGGAGACCACCCCCTCCCCCTACACTCCTGCGGGCGGGCACGTGCGTGCGCACACGCCCACTCGCCCACCCCGCCGCGGTGAGCGCCTTAGCCGGTGCCCCACTCCCCCCGACCACATCCCTCCACGCTCTTGCAGCTTGGGCTCCTCGACTCCCGAGAATTACTTGCAAGCTTGGATAGGACGAGCTCGGGAGCGGGAAGAGCCGGTGCTTTTGTCTCCTTTTTCACTTCTTTTCGGAGAGACTTAGCTTGCGCGCTTCCCGCGTGGCTGGCGCTGGGCTAACTGCTGGGGAAGCACAGAGGCACAGTTCTGACCTTTGGTAGATTTCAGGGTTTACACCAACTCCTCCATCTTTGGGGTACAGCTCACTGCTGACTTGCTGCTTGGAACAATAACCTTGTGTGAGTCCCGAGAGGTTCAGACTGGCTAGACCAGCCTCGCCAAAAACAACCCCTTTAGTGACCACTGCAACACAGGAGACCCCGTAGTGTAATTTCTGGACCCTGAGAAACCTGCTCCCTTCCTCTCCCCCTAACCCTGTCCTCTAAATAATGCTTTAGAGACGTGGGCCACCATCCACAAATCCAGAGGCCAGTGTTGCTGGTGATGGCCCAGTACCTGCCGCTGCGGGGGTGGAAAGGTAAGATCAGACCCCAGATGTGAGAAAAAGCTTGAGGTAGGGCCAATTCAAGTTCTCTCCAATAATGCAGATGATGAGCATGGCTTCCACTGTTCTATGTGATTTCCTGAGTCATCCAGCCAAAAAGCCCCCAGCCCTCATCCCAAGCTGGACACGGCCTTAATTACTCAACCAGCCCTCCGAGGCTGTGACTACCCTTCTCAAGGAGATTGTTTCTGTGAGAGAGGGGCCTTTTAAATTTAAATTCCCAGTACTTTTGGTGCCACCTTCTCCCACCAGACCTCTGCACCCACTTTCCTAACTTTGGGGCTCAGAGACTGTTTGATTCAGTTCAGCAGCTGCTTAATCATGTGGCCACCTGGCCCTGAAGGTGAGTTAGGCAAGTTACTCCTGGATTTTAAAAATTGAGAAGGTAAGAGTTATAGGGGACAAAGGAATAACTGGCTGTCAGGCTGTGGAGAAGAGAACCAGCTACTCTGGTGGATAGGAGATGGGAGTGCAGTTTCCCAGGTGAATCAGAACAGGAAGCCTGGAAATCCACCAAGGGGAAATAGAGGGACAGCAAGGGCCTCCCCAGCACAGGGACCTGCTGAAGCGAAGACACAGAAATGGGAGAGTAAAGTAGGGGAGGGGAAAATCTATCCGCTTGGGCACTGGAGGGGTGTCCAGGCAGACTGGCAGGAAATCCAGCTGACTCCTGTGGCGATTTGCCTTATTTTGGTGAGCAGCAGGGAGACTGCCGAGCAGAGTGAAAGAGAGCTGGATCTCTGGAGCTGTGCAGAGTGCAGATCTTACAAATAGGCGTGCTTTGGGGCCCACCCCCTGGGCTCCTTCAGAGGAGGAACAGGCTCAGGCTCCATATGCCCAAAGGAAGTCTGGGCAAACAGCAAGTGTGAGCCACAGGTGTGATTTTAAAGTTGCTAGTAGTGCCACCAAAATACAGTAATAAGAAATAGGTGACACCCATTTATTCTAACTCAGTCAATCCCAAATATGTATTATTCAATGAGTAATCAGTATTAGAAATTATTAATGAAGAGAGTTAACCATCTTCTTTTGTACTGGATCCTCAAGCTCTGATGTGTACCTTATACTTAACATGTATTTCAAGTCAAACTAGCCAAAACTCAAATGCTTGGTAACCACATGTTGCTAGTAGTTACAAAACTGCACAGCACACACCTGTGTTTAAGATATAGTGCCCGGCACCTAGTAAGCCTGCAAGTATTTCCAAAGAACAGAAAGTACTCATGCTAGGAGTACTCTGGGCAGAGCCCCTGGTTCTCTTTCTAGCTCCGTTGAAATGCCCACAGGTAAATGGAAGGTAACGAAAAATCTATTGGAAAGCTAAAAGAAGCCTTGACTCATTCATTCAGATATTTATCTTTTGAGATTCATTCTTTTTCCACTTCCCTTTAAAGATTTTGACTTTCTGAATCCTGGCGTGGTAGTGCACACCTGTAATCCCAGCACTCAGGAGGCTGAGGCAGGAGGATCTTTGTGAATTCGAGACCAGCCTGGGCTATAAAGTAAGCTCAAGGCCAGCCTGAACTGCATAGCAAGATCCTGTCTCCAGAACACCAAAAAAAAAAAAAGATCTTGACTTTTTAGACCAAAACTGTGGAGATTATAGAGCTAGTCTGTGCTGGGCATGTATTACATGCAGGCAAGGTCACACTGCTTAATAAGTAAGTATTCAATGGAATTTCCTTTTCTGATGAGTCTCTAACCTGTCCTAATTCTTTTCTCTTAGTTCCCAGATTAATGACCAGTTTTACCTTTCTCACCCCAAATACACAAATGTACTCCCCAACAACAGTCTGTTTTAGTCCTTTCCTAACCCCAGTAAGGCTCAGAAAGACCTGCTGCCATGAGTGTTGAACCCTAGCACATCTTTGGTGAAATAAAAGGCGTATCATGAACCCAGGGCCTTGCACTGAGCTGGATCCCCAGCCCTTTTTATTTTTTTATTTTGAGGCAAGGTCTCAATAAATTGCCCAAGCTGAGCTTGGGCTTGAAATCCTCCTGCCTCAATTTCCCAGTTAGCTGGGATTACAGGTATAAACCACTACACCCAGTTTAAAAGTGCTTTTTATTTATGTTAAAAATAAAAGAAGAAAACATATTAACAAACAGACATCCATTTACAAAATAGCATAAGAACAATACAAACAATACGTAGTTACAGACAATTAAGAAATTAACAATGGTAAGAAATTAACAATGCTTGTTGTATTACTTACGGATATCTTTAGAGTGGTTTCTCAGGAAAACAAATAGAGACATGCAGTATTGATCAAACAAGTAATCATTAACTGTTCTTTTCAGTAAAGCAATAGAAGACAGTAGTACCACTGTTAGCTGTCCTGTATGTACATACATACATGATTTCCCCTTCTTTCCCTTCTCCTTTCCCACACCCAGTTGTCCTTTACTTTTGAGCATTTTCCTTTCATTTCACAATGTCCATCATACTGCCTAGTTTTTATTCACTCTTTCAGGTTCTTACACTAGTGAGACAATATATTGCTTACACAAAAGTGCTTTTTAAAATGGAGTCAGGCAACCATTATGGAAGATAATGCACTCATGAGCATCTCAAGCTGCTGCCTGGGAATGTGACCTTTGTCGCCTCCACCATTTGACTGCAGGTATCTGGAAGAACAAGACAGTTGCTTTGTGTGTACAAGTGGAAGATACATATCAAGAGGATTTATGCACTGTGGACTTTTTTTTTTTTGCTAAGTATTTACCTTCATTGCTTTATCCTCTATTAGTCACAGTCATGGTCTCAAGTCAGTCACGTCATGGCTTGGTTAGAAAGCACCTGTTCTTTCTCATCATTCACTAGTTTGTGAGAGCACCCCCCTTCCCTGCTTTCCTCCAAATACTGATTCAGAGATCTCTGAACCTCTGTCTCCAGAACTGCAGTTCCTAAGGGCTCAGATACAGCCCTTTTTACCCTTACAATGTCTACTTTTTAATTAATCAACCAGTCAGCTGAGGCCTGGCGAAGTGGGAGGGCTTGGCCACTTTGCTCATTACTGGAGGCCTAGCACCTCCCTCAGTGCATGGCACATAGATGTTGATTACCTATCTGTTGAGTGAACCCAAGTTTTCTGCTGCTGATTGCTTGTTTCACCCATTGCTCAACATTCCTTCTGGAATTTCTCCTGAGTCCTCTGGAAAGGATAAGTCCTTAGACTTGAGAGCCAGTGTGTGTTGGGCAGTGTGGATTGGTTGAGAGATAGGGGCAGGCTGAGACTGATCTGCGCCTTTCCTGTAATCCCTGCTTTTTTCCATTTGAACAGTGATGCACAATTCCACCTTCACATGGTTTGCTGTAACTACCACCTATATTATCATTTACACAAATTTTTAATGTAAGTTAATTCACTTTTTTAACTTGAGGCTATTTTAAAAGCAAACTTTATATCACTACCAAAAATGGAAGCACAGTATGAATAGCTATATACAGATGATAACCATAAGAATAAACACAATAAGAACAAAACAACAGTGTTTGGTTAAAGCTGGATACTGTTGCGTAGTAAGGCCTCTGAGCCTGGTATAACCTCTAGTTAAAGAAGATGAACCAGATTAGTCATTGTTAATGACCAATTTCTGGTCATTACCAGAAATTGTAATGACCAACCAGACCCCAGCTCAGGTTTGTGCCACTAAGTCATCAGAAAGGGGGGGATATTTTTTAAAATGTTTTATTTGAATGTATTACATGCAAAAAGTATACATATCAGTTTTACAGATTGGTCTTGCTATTTAACTTGCACCCAGGTCAACAGAAAGAACATTAACAGCAGAAACAAACCCCTTCAAGTGTCTTCGGTCATTATCTCTTCTCTCAGCAAGAGTAAATATTGCCTGTACTTCCGCCAACCTAGATGAACTGTGCTTGTTTTTGCATTTTCCCAAAATGAAAACATACAATATACAGTCATTTTATCTCTTGCCTTTTTTTTTTTTTTTGATCAGCATGGTAAATATGAGGTCTACCCATATTCTTACACGTAGCTCTAGAAGCCTTTTCACAAAAGGGCAGTGTTCCATGGTGTAACTACACCACGGTTGATCCATTCATTTTATTGTTAGTGGACATGTGGATAGCTTCCCAATTTTTACTGTTATAAACACAGCTGCTACGAACTTCTCAGAACACGTCATTTGTTGAGCATGTGCATACATTTCTGTTGGGGCTACAGCTAGATGTGGGATTTCTGGGTCATAGAGTGTGTTTGTTCAATTCTAGAAGATAGCCAAAAAGTTTGCCAAATGAATGTACAAATTTATACTACTGTTTGCAGGATGTGAGGGTTCCACTTGTGCCCTGTCATGACACCAATGGGCATTTGCAGTCTTTCCTCACTTATAACTGTTCTGATGGAAATGCACTTGTATCATCTTATGGTAGCTTTATTCTGATGACTAATGAAATTGAGCATATTTTTATATGATAGAATTAAAATAAGAAAGTTTAAAGAGAAATCACATCATATAGTGCTATATAGTGTCACGGGTAGCACATGCAATTATGCTGTATGCACAAGTTGCACTGTTTTATTATAAGTTTTGTTTGAGTTCCAGTTGTTACTGTTTCAGGAAAAGGGGAAAAGGCCCCCAAGGATAAGAGCATACCTTGAGCAGAGAAAGTGCCCTCTAGTCTGTGCATATTCCCCTGGAATTGACTGTAGACCGACTGTCTCCTCCTTGGTGAGCCCTAAAACAAAATGATTTTCTGATTCAAGTCCTTGGTTGGAAGCTCCATAAATGGAAGTCTGAGAAGGATCACTATAGAAAATATTAAGAACAAAAAATGTACAAAGGCCAGGGCTGCATGCTTGGTAGGATTTTTTTTTTTCTGAGACAGGGTCTTGCTGTGTAGTTTGGGCTGGCCTTGAACTCACTAGGTAACCTAGGTTGGCCTTGAATTTGCAGTGATCCTTCTGCTCAGCCTCCTGAGTGCTGGGATTACTGGCACACACCACCACACCCAGCTCCTGGTGGGATTTTCTAAACACACCTCCACTGATAACCATCCTCAACTTTGTCTTCAGAAAACCTTAACCAGTGCTTCTTCCCAGATGCTACATTGGGCTTTTGTGTCGCTCTGCCTTCTAGAAGCTGCTGAATCAGGTTGCCTGCCTCTAAAGTGACCAGATAGAAAAGAGGAAGAAGAATCAGGATGTGAGCCTTGGAGGTGGCACAGGGATTAAGAGAAAGGGCTTTAGGGCCAGGCTGCCAGCTTTGACCTCAGTTTCCTCATCTATAATAAGGGGGCAATTATACTAGTACCTATTTCAGAAGATTACTACAGAATATATGAAACAATCAAGGTGCAGTCCTACTTGCCATGCAGTCTTCATCCAAAGATAACTGTGCAGTTCTTATTACCCTATTTGCATGAGAAGGTTTCCATGTCCTTTACACTGCACAAGAGCAGAGGATGAGCTTGGAGCTTCCTCAGAGTGAGGTCCACACAGCACTGCTCCCTTCCCTCTAATAAAGCTATTTACAAAGAGAGAGAGGAATGGCAAGAACTGCATGCAGGGAAGCAGAGAAGAGGTGACTGGATGGATGCACAAAACTTCTAGCCAGTGTGTGAAGAGTAACAAGAAAGTAGTCAGAACACAGTGGCCCTCAGAGGCCTGGAAGAAGGTATGGAAACTGGCCCTCTAGAACCTTCTCCCTGCTGGAAGTCAGAGGTGTGGCCTGCCTGCCCGGCCATGGTGATGGGCAGTAAAGTGTAATGACAGCGGGAAGAAAGGAACAAAACCGGCAGCAACAACCCTGTGCAGACTCTTTCACAGGTGTTATTTCATCCTGTTCTCAAAAGTCAAAAGAGGCTCAGGGAGTTCTAGTGACCTATCCGTGGTTACCTAACTAGTACATGAAAGTCTCTGTCCTACCCAAGGGGAGCCAAGAAACAGTAGCCCCAAATCAAGACCTGCAGCCAACTTCAGATGTGGGGCCTTGAGAACACCGTGGCACTTCACTCTGGTTTTCTAAGTTTACATGAGTTCTTCTAAGGGAAGACAGGCTTGGACTAGATGTTCTCAGGCACTGATAAAGGAAAGGATGAGTTATAGAGGCAGGCTAGTGTGACCAAGGACACAGATTGCCAAATCACACGACCTAGGCTTAAGTCTTGACCCAAACTCCAAGAGAGATTGATGATGTTCATCCATGCCCTGTTCTCCTCCCCCTTCTGAGCACACAGATGCCTAATGCAGACAGTCTTATATGACCAGTTCTGGGCACTAGCTATGATTGGAGTGATGTATTACTTCCAGGCTGGACCAATTAAACAAACTCTTCATGACTGCCTAGGTTCTGTCTTCCAAATGCTTTACTTAAGTGTAAGTGGTGATACTACTGTAACAGCTATCTCCATCAGCTTAGATCAGTGATGGCAAACCTTTTAGAGCTTTCAGTGATCCAAATAGCCCACTATGGCATGTGTGCTGTAGGTTCACCACCATTGGCCTAGGCCCTAAGTGACTGCATGGATTAAAGCATGGCGCCTCTTGCCTGCTGCCTTATAGGGATGAGTATGAAGTAAATCTTTCTCGTAATGAATCACTGAGATTTAGGAGGGATGTTTGGCATTGTATGGGCTAGTCTAGGATGACTAATGTACCCATCTACTCCTGTGTAAACTATATGCCTCAGTTTCTACATCTGTTCACTGGAGGGATTTAAATACCTCATAGGATTGCTGTATGTAAATACTATAATATTTTAGGCACTTTTAAAAACATCCTCAGAACTGGGGATCTAACTCAGTGGTTCAGCACTTGCCTTGCTTGAGTAAGTCCCTGGATCTGATCCCCAGCACAGATAAATAAATAAATGCAAGCTTTAAGCATTGTAAGTATTTAGTACTTATATTTTGTGGTATTATTTCCCCAGTAGTCACAGGAACTGTCAGTCCCAGTGATGGTCAGAGCATGTGTTAGAGGCCTGAGTTTATCTGCTGACTTGGCCACTTACTGATTGGATGATACTGGTCCAGTCTGGACTCTTTTAAGCCTCTATTTCCTTGTCTCTAATGTGGACAATGACATCTTCCTTACACAGTAGTTAAGGATTCCTTGAGCTCAGCATATAGCATGTTGTAGGCTCAAGGAAAAAACCTTTATTGATTTATAGTTTGTAGTTAGGGAGAAGGTGGTGATTCTCCTCTAAAAGAGGAGACACCAAAAGTACAAAGGAGCCTCGAACTCTTATAACTAGAGGAAGCTTTTCAGATTAAGCAATGGAACCCTGTTGCCTGGGACTCACCAAATGACCACTGTCACCCATGCTACCCTTCACTGTCCACACTACCATTGCCCTTCTTCTGGTCACCTCTCCCTGGGTAATCATCCCCACATTTAAGTCTTAAAACAACCCACCGAGCTGACACCCAGAGGGCTGTCACTCCCTTGACTGCTGACTGGGAGTAGAGCTGGGTCCTCAGTAACATCATTTACATTTGGCTTCTCCTGTGGCTTGGGCTTCTCAGAAAATGGTGGTTGGGTTTCAAGAGAGAATGTCTGCACCATGAGTGCTGCAAGAGACCAGATGAAAGTTGCAAGGCACCTTGGCAGCCAGAAGTCCCACAGGATCACTTTCTCCATATTCTACTGCTCAGTCACAACACAAGACCAGCCTATGTTCAAAGAGGTATGTGGGACAGGAGGTGTATAGCACTGGGGCCATCTTTGGAGAGTATAAGGAGCCCAACCACATACCTCTCACTGTTGAGAACATCTGCACATAAGCTAGTCCTGGTTCTGAGGAGGCAGGGAGTCGCTCCATTCACCCTCTGCTTCTGAAACTTCTGGCCCTTCCCTAGGGAGCAGGTTCAGCCTCTGCCAGGCCACCACCCCCTCCCTGCCTCCCAGGTTCACCATCTTACAAATCACCAAAAACACCAAGCCTTGGGTAAAGGTGCTATGCCCTAAGTAAGTTACACCTTTCCAACCCTTTTTGGAAGGTTATTGGGGGTCACGAAGTTTAGAAATCCTGGATGGTTTCAGCAGGAATTTGGATCCCATTGCATTGAAGGAGAAAGGTGTTGAGCAAAGAATCACCTGGCCAGAACTCTCCACCTTAGGAGTTGGCCTTCTCTTTCTGTAGAAGGTGCTACAGTATTTTAAGCTTTGCAGGCTTCATATGGTCACAATTCAAGTCTGCCATTATACAGTACTGCAAAAGCAGCCAAAGATAATATTCCAACAAATGAGCATGGCTGTGTGCCAATAAAATTTTATTTACAAGAACAGATGGAGGCCGTAGTTGGCCTACAGACTCAGTGTGTCGACCCCTGCTCTGGGCCTCCTGAGTTTTAGAGAGCAGATTCTCAAAGGTGTTCATGTCCAGGACAGTGTGCAGCCTGAAAGACCACTTCCCAACTTGCCTCTACCCCACCATTATAGCATCCTGGAACGGAGCCCAAAGGAACAATAGAAAGCCTGCTGGAAAGATGAGCTCCATAAACATCAGGTCATTGCGAGGGTCCCCACTCCCTGCCAGAATACCACAATGAGCTGTTTCTGGTCTCCAAATCATAAAAGGAGAACCTGGACCCAATCAGGTAACTAGGCAGGCCCAAGGAGCCCCTCTCTGTTCATCCATGTCAGTGCTAGGCACAGGTAAGGACACTCCATGAGATGTCTTAGGGAAGGAAGGCAAGACAGGCTATAGAAGGAGGCAAGACAGATGCCCAGATCCCAGCCAGAGAGCACGGCTTCCCTGGACAGGTTTGAGCAGGCCTCAGCATCTGTGAAAAACTTGAGCGGGGCTGCTGCCTCCATTAGCTGGGCCTGCCCCCCTCCTCCTGGCTGCAGCCTTTCTTTCGAGGAACAAGACTATATCTGTTTGGTGATACTCAATCTGGAATGGCTAAATAAACCTTTCAGGCCCTGGCAAACAACAGCCCATCTTATTCCGATGGGGGAGCTCCTGTAACACAGCGGACTTCTTAACTCTGAATCTGTCTGCCTTGCCCTGCTCCCCGCCTGGCAGATCCCTGCTCCTCCTCTCTGACCCTCGTCCTAGAGAAAGATTGCACACACTTGCCCCTTCAGCCTGTCCCAGCTCGCAGATCCCTTTCAGGCCTCACGTTCACTTTTAGTCTTGTACTTGCGTTCTCTGCCCCTACCCCTTTCTTCCCAGGGCGTCTCTGTCTCTCTTCTCTTTCTTGGGTGCTCAATGAGTCTCAGCCACACAATGCTGTCTGAGCAAACTTGTTCAGGCCCCCACGATTATCTCATCTGCCTGTTACCCCCATTCTCACCACCGTCTCGAGGCCACTGAGAAGCAGGGAAAGCTAAACAAATAAAGGATGGGAAGCAACCCAGCCGCTTTTCAATTTGCCTTCCTCTCTCTGCAGACACCGGCCCTGCCCCCATGCACGGGCGCGCGCGCGCGCGCGCGCACACACACACACACACACACACACACACACACAGGCACGCACAGATCTGAGCCCCTCCTCCAATTGAAACCCAAGCCCACTACACAGGCACACTGCAGTGCTTGCTACAGAATGGGTGCTTCTCCCCTTCCCTCAACACAGCTGATACTCTTTGCCCTAACTCCACGAAATCTCTTGTCTCAGCAGGGAGCCAAGGAAAGCAAGAAGTTGCTGCAGGTACATTTGATCTGTGACAAAATTGCTGCGGGGTGTGATGAAAAAAAACGAGTTTGAACCGCACCCGAGAAGGACTATAGACTGCATGCTGCAATCTTACAGGCTGTCCTGGCTTCTCAGTTGCTCGGTAATTAAGCTGCAGCCTCTCTACTCCAATCAGAAGCCAGCCCGTGAGACTGCCGCTGCTCACCGAGATGGAGGGGGAAGGGAGGGAGGTTTGGGTAATGGAAGGAAATGATGAAATAATCCAGTTTGAGAACTGGGCCACTGGGGAGAGATGACAAAGAGTCCCCCTCAAGGAAAAGTAGGACCCTCGAGGATTAAGGATGTCCTTGGAGGGGGAACACTTGCTCAGGATTCTAGGTTCATCCATTACAGAGCACAAAGCTGAGGCAAACCTCACCTAGCCCCATGCACTGCTCCTGCCTGTGCTGAGATCAGAGTTTGTGTCCTCTGTGTTACTCTTTGTGCCTTACACCCATCTCCTGCACTTCCCGCTCACTCTAAGCTCAGGGAGGAGGGGAGCACTGATTCCTGTCTCCTGTTCCCCATCCTCCTCCCACAAGCCTCCTGCCCAGCTTTGCCTGTAATGGAGAGGTGAATCCATTCTCCACAGAAGCAGCCTTGTGTGACTTCCTTTTGTGCACAGGAGAACTGCAGCCTGAACAAAGGAAGCCCCTCGCTCAAGGTCATCAGACAATCCTGTGGTCACTGCCAAAGCCACGGGCTGCCCCCTCAGCTCTCCTGCCTCCTGCCCTGGCCGTAATTGGGCAACAAAACTCCATCCCTGAGTAAGTGAGCACCCCAGCTTTACACTAAGCCAAATTTCCCAAACATCAGCCACTAACTCTTACCATGTCTTTGAGCCACTTTATTATTTCTTTAACATTTGTCTTTAAATCAACTCATTTGTTTTATTTAAATAAAACACTACAAGTAATAGTATCCCTGAAAGCACAAGTTTAATATGCTATTTTTTTTTATTGCCCATAAAAACAAAATATGTAACTTGTCCTGTAAAAGATGGTCCTTGGGATACCATCTAAAACCAGCTTGTGTACTGTGTGTTGGCACAAAGATACTTTAATCTTTCTTCCAGGTGAAGTTATTGTGCATGTCTCTAGGCTCAGTGCCCGCTTCTGAAAAATGGGAACAAGCCTGCCTGCTCTGCTTCCACAGCATAATAAACACCTCATGAGAGGCTGTGGAGCATTCAGAGAACTTCCAAGGAGGAAGGGAAATTTTAATAAAAGACATGGCCAGGAGAACTGCATAAAGTTTAAATGCACAGGCATTTGTTTAATCTCTACATTGCTAAAGGAGAAGGAGTAGGGGAATCCTGCGTGTGCTCAGAAGGGAAGCTCTCCGTGGACTCTGCCAAGGAGACACAACAGGAATGGAGAAACGTACCGGCTATTCAAAGAAGCAGTGCACACCCACATGAAAGACACTAGTGAAAGAGTATGTAGAAAATTATAACCTTAGTTCTAATGCTAGAGAATCACAAATCTAAAGCCGGGGCAGTAAGTCTCTCGAAGAGCCGTGGGGAGCTCCCGCCAAAGTAATAGCCTGGGAGGGCTTTCTGGAGGTGGTGTTGAAAGGCAGCTCTCTCCTTGGTTGTGAGGGTGTTTCTGGAGTCCTTCTTTCCCCTCCCACACTTCAACCCCACATTCCCCTTGCGTTTCAGCCATGGCCAACTTGTCAGAAACTGCATTTGTGAAAGCTGCCCTTGTTTTGGGGGGCACTAAAGACATAGGAGGCAAGCGTGCTGTTTGTGTCTCCGGAGTGTCATGGAGCATCTTCCGCTGCTCTGAGTCTTCTCCACAGCCTCCGTGCATCCCTCACCCACACTCGGTGTGTACCATCTTCCCCATGTAGTCTCTCCAACCTCACTCTGTGAGGTCCTCTCTGCTCTCTGTGATCTGACAGGGCAGCTATTTCTACCACTGCTCTGTTGACCCTCCCTGGCACATTGTAGTTTTTCTCTAGTTGAACTCACTCCCACCTCTCTCTGCATTCTCTGCCTCTGTTCCTCTATCAGTATCATCTCCAATAAGAATATTGTTTTTCAGCTGAGTGTGTAGCACATACCTGTAATCCAGCTACTTGGGAGGCTGAGGCAAGAGGATCGCAAGTTTGGACAACTTAAAGAGACCCTCTCTCAAAATAAAAAATCAAAAGGGCTGGGGATCTGGCTAGTAATAGAGCATTCATTGGGATCAGTCCCCACTACCACTCTCTCTATATACACACGTACATACATATGTACTTACATACATACGCGACATTTTCATCTTCCTACCCTTCCTTCTCCCCAGGCTGGACTCTGCTATAGCGTAATGACAGTCAGTGGCCAAGAGACTGTAAGGTATCATTTTCTGGGGATTGGACAGAAGGAAAGGTTAAGAGTGTCCTAGTGAATCTGCTACCACCATATCAGTAGCCACCTACACACTACGCGTGTGCGCGCACACACACACACATTCTCTCTCTCTCTCTCACATACACACACACACACACACACACACACACATACACACACACACTGCACCGCTGGGGAGTTGCACTGGGCACCTTTCCAATACTTTCCAAACTGTTCCTCCTGCCCAGGAACCAGAATGGAGAATCGATAATTATTTCCACCCACATCTTTACAAAATAATAAACAACGTGGAGGCTCAGCCAAGGCAATGACCTCAGTCCCTGCTCTTTGTCCAGAATCCTGCTCTCTGGACTTTCAGTGTAGAAAGAGGCATTTGAGTTGTAATGTGAAAACCAGAATGAGAACAGCACACTATAGAGGCAGTTATTTCGGGTTCCGATCCAGCTGTGCCAGGTAACCCACGATGTGACTTTCATCTTACAAATCACCAAACTGCTTGGAGCCTCAACTTTCTCATCTGCAAAATGGCATAAAAACAACTGACTCACACGGTTTTTGACTTGTGAAGGTGTCTGGTCCAAAAAAGAGTTCACACTAATACATGCCAAGCCTGTAGTTGGGTCCTTACTATGAGGACCTGACCTAGGAAATGAATCCTCTTATTTAAAAATTATGATCCAGAATAAGTGTACCTGTTTCATTTTTGTTTTGTGTTTGTGTTGTTTGTTTGTTTTTGGTATTGAAAATTGAGCCCAGGGCCTTCTCACTGAGCTACATCCCAAGCCTTTATTTTTAAAATCAGGGTATTGCTAAGTCACTAAGTTGTCCAAGCTGGGTTTGAACTTGTGATCCCTGTCTATAAGAAATCCTAAGGGCCCACCAAGTCAGAGGAGCGCCCCTGCTTGGAGAACTTCACCTTGCAGGTGAGCCATCTGTTACTACCTCCCACTCTCCTGGGTCCTGGGTATTTGGAACAGGTTCTTCTCTCTGGGGGAAAATATTATTGTGTTCCTTTTTGGCTACTTGTTTGATCCCCTAGAGTCAATATTTGCAGAGATAAGCACAGTGTGATGTAGCCAGTTGTTTATGACTCTGTCCCATCCTATTGGGTGCTGGTCTCTTTTCGGCCACACTGTGAGGTGAGTAGGTGTGGTTGAACAGTGTGTGGCACCCGGGCTGCCTTAGAGGCATGGGTCCAGGCTCACCATCAGTGCGCTGCTGTTTCTGAGGTGTCCTCTTAGTGCTAGTCCGAAGGTCAGGCACCACGTTCATGTGACCTTCCCAGGAGGCTGGCAGCCTGGACGCCTGTTCCAACCCACCCCAAGACTGCCCAGGTCTTCTTTCTTAGGTAGTGAGGTCCTGGAGAGGCCTTTTTTTTTTTTTTTTTTTTTTTGGCGGTACTGGGGATCAAACTCAGGACCCTGAGCTTGCTAGGCAGGCGCTTATTCCACTGAGCTATATCCCCAGCCCCTCTGGAGAGGCCTTTCTAGAAAAAAAAAAAAGATTTTCTATTTCCACTTCACATAAAAATGCCTAGAGAGATTTTTCCACCCAGTTTGGACAGTTTATTTCAAGTGAGTTGATTAAAAGACAGGCTATGAAAAATATACAAAATTTCCTTTGAGGTAGTTTGCAGGAAAGGGCACCTTCAAATCCTGAGTTGACAGCCACTCTGATCAGCCACTCCTGAGGGAGTACAGCAAAAACTCAGTGTGACATTTGATGAGGAGACATACGGCACATGCTGAGCCATGGAGGGAAGAAAACACGAACATGGCTTTACATAGGATTCTAAACCAAAGGTCATGAAGGCATGAAGTCCAGAGGTGCAGTGAGGCTGCTTCCTAGGTGGGCAACTCTATGTCTTTGTACAGGAGCTGGATTTATCATCTTTATGTCACTATAACAAAGACCTGAGATAAATAATTTTGGCTAATGGTTTTGGGAGTTTCAGTCCATGAGCAGTTGACCCATTGCCTTTGGGCTTGGGATGAAGCAGCACATCACGGTGGAGGAAAATTCATTCACCTGAGGGCCAGGAAGCAAGAGAGAAAGGAGGAGGAAGAGGAGTCCCTCGGTCCTCTTCAAGGGCACCTCCCATCTCTCCCACCCACATCTCTCTACTGTCCGGGCTCCCAGAAGCTAAGCATCTGCTCTACTAGGGAGCTACCTCTCCAGTCTTTAGTCTTCACCTACTAAAGGATTCACTTCCTTCTCATGGCAACACGCTGAGGGCCAAAACACATGGGCCTTGGGAGACATTCATCTTCTTTAACTATGCTTACTGCTTTGGGGTTGTTTTGTTTTTGCTTTTTAGAGGAACATGAAGAAGCTGGCTAGCTAACAACCACAAGAGAGAAAGTAACACAGAACTAAGAAGAAGCACAAAGGAGGAGGAGGCCAGATGTGGTGGTACATTCCAGCTACTTTCGAGGCTGAGGTAAGAGGGTCACAAGTTCAAGGCCAATCTGGGCAACTTAGCAAATACTTGTTTCAAAAAAAATTTTAAGGGCTGAGGATATAGCTCAATGATAGGCACTTGCTTAACATGTCCAGGGTTTCTGGGTTCAATATTTAGTATGAAGGAAGAGAAAAAGGAGAAGAAACTGAAAAGCAGAGCCGTTGCTAGACGGTCCACCATGTGCCAGTCTCCTAGCAAAGTGATTTACAAAAGTTCTCTCACTGCATTCTGACAAAATGCCAACAACACAGCTTCTGTCATCCGCACTCTACAGAGGTAGGAAGTGAGGGTCTGCAAAGTTTAAGTGACAAGCCCAAGGTCATGCAGCTTACTGAGAATAGGCACCAAAGAAGTCATTGCTGGTGGCCTGGATGAAGGACGTTCCAGTAGATCCATTTTGGGGTTTTCTTATATTTTGAGATGAGATCTCATTGCATTGCCCAGCTTGTCCCCAACTCTTGAGCTCAAGTGATCCTCTCTCCTAAGCCTCTCATGTACCTGGGACAACAAGTATGTGCCACCGCACCTGACTCCCCATGGATCGATCCATTTTTGGCACACTTGTCATCCTGTAGTGTGGACAGTGGAGCCCTTACTTTACTTTCTATTTAACCACTCCTTAGATTACGTCTTCCTCCCTTTGAGAGAAGAGGATCCTCTGTGTCCTGTACCCTAGCATGTGCTGTGCCCCAGTACAAGCTGGTCAAAGGAATCAGGATGATGAGTGCCTTCCTTAGCCAAACTTGGATGTGAGGCGGACACACAGGGGGATGTTTGAGGCATTCACACTCTGCTTGTGCCAGACACCATGTTAGTTGTCAGAGAGAGATTAGTGATCCAGACAAATTTCCCTGCCATAGTGGAGCTGACATGAGCTGGGAGGGCCAGGAGCAATAGGTGTCGTTAAGAGATTTCTTCTCACTGCCCCAATCTGCCTACACATTGCAGCCAGGAAAGATTCACCAAATACAAATCTGATAGACTCACACCCTCATTTTAGAACCTTCAGGGGTTTCCCATGAGTCTTCTATATTCCTGACATACTGCAGAGCTTTCTATGTGTTCTTGAAAATGTTAATATTAACTCAAGTAGCTAGGTGACCCACAGTGAAGAAAGGTAGGGCAGTTCTGGGACCTCCTGTTTAGGGCCTAAATGTTTTGAAATACCATACAGATACCAATGCCTCTGAGCTGAGACCGGGGGAGAGGAATTGAGTAAGGGACAGAGACAGGATAGAAATGTAAAAGAGGATGCACCCACATTTAGTTAAGAAGGGGATCGTATTGGGGACTTTAAGAGGGTCCTAAGTTTAGGTGAAGGTTTGCAAATTAAGTGTATCTATGTACCAGAAGGGTACATAGGCCTTATTTATAAGTCAGACAAACACAGGGCCAGACTGTCAGGAGACAGTGCCATCCGATGGGGCCAGCTACTACTTAGCTCCAACAGCCTGCAGGCTGGTAGGAAGGAAGGTCCAATGTAGCTGAAGTGGCTGATTTTCAGTGACTACAGACTTTTACAGAAATTCTCCAAATTTGAAAATGCTAGGGCCCAATTCAAAGTTTAGAAAAGAAAAGTATGGGTGTGAGTTTAGGACTGGGAACACCAGTCCTCCAGTACAGAGCACTCCTTCCAGCAGTAGAGCTGTATCAGGGGAAGGCAGAAACAGAGAGGGCCTCCACAGTGCAACCAGGGCACAGAGGGTTGTTCAGAGGCCAGGAGACTTGTCTGTGGCCACCAGGGAAAAATGGCCAATTTGGGAGAATAAACAGGCCTGGCAAGGTTTCCTTTCCACCAGAGTCAGGATCTGCAAGGATGCCCCTTCCTGGAGCAACTGAGATACGTGGAGGTGGGGGAGGGGCCATCAGAGAGCAGCAGTGTGCAGCCCCAAGGATCCCCGGAACTTTAACAAAAGCTGTCAGCAGGCCAGACTACCTGCTGGACTTCGGCCACATCATCGCACACTCATTTCTCATGGGTCCATCCTCTGCTGCCCTCCTGGGATCCTCATTTTTGTGACTCTGGGTTTGTGACCCTTCTCAGACTCAGCTCAGTCCCTTCCCCTCATGTCCCAGTAGTCATCTGTTAGTTCCCTCCGCAACTCCATAGTGGCCTCAGATGTTGTCCCCAGTGCTGATCCACTGCTAGGGTCTGACCCTGGTAGCCCAGGTGTCATCTTATAGGTCTACTGGTTCCCAAAGGGGTGTGGGACAGAAATATTGCCATGTGATAAGGGACAAAATTCCAACACATTGTGTTTAAAGATCTAATAATTTTTCATTAGTGATCCATGAATTCAGTGACATCCCACCTATTTTTTAAAACTACACCTAGAGGTGTAATTCAGCATTATAGCTCATACTTAGCATGCTCAAGGTCCTGTGTTCCATTCCCAGCACAACAACAACCAAAAAAGAGTGTGTCTAGAAGCTGAGGAGAGAGAGCTGGCTTTATAGGCAGCAAGGGGCTAAAGAAAACAGAATTAAGAGAGAAAAAGCAGATTGGCTATTTCAAAGTAACTTTCCTTATTAGGTTAAAACAAAGGGGGGCTGCCTTATCATACTGGCTCAGGTAGACTGGGCCCTTTCCAATTGGTTGCTACAAATCCATTATTAGGGAAAACTGGTTTGATTACATGGCACCTAGCGACTTCTGGTCTGATCTGTCGGGGCCCAGCACAGGGGTTCAGTTCAAAGGGGTTGAGTAGTCAAATCAACCCAAGAAGTAACCAAGAATAGTAGCCCAGCTTCCACATCTGCCCCTCACTATGTGCCAGGCACTCTTCTGTGCTTTGATCATGAGCCCTAGAATCTTCTAGAATGGGCTGGAGATCCCATGAGGTAACAGCCTTTATCATACCCAATTTTTTGTTTGTTTGTTTGTTTTGAGACAGGGTCTCTCTACATAGCCCAGGCTGGCCTTGAACTCATGGCAATTCTCCTGGCTCAGCCTCCTGAGTGCTTGGATTACAGGCATGTACCACCATGTCTAGCCATCATACCCATTTTAAAGAAGAACTGAGGAAGAGAGAGGCTTACTTGCCTCAGGACATTTCTCTTTTCACACTCGAATGGCTTGTGTCTGGATGTCCAGCCAAAGCCTCACTTGGTCACGGGGGGTACGCTTTTTGGAGGTGAATGAATCTAGAGATTGTGATTGATTGGTGATCCAGTGCTGAGAATAAGGGTATGAGGGTTACACACACCCTAGGGCAGGTAGCCTGCATACAGTATCAGGGACAAAAAGAGGTTTGCCTTTCTCTTGTTTTCTTGTTGCTTTTGTTGTCTTCTGCCTCCATGAACTGTTGCCCCTCTACAAACTACAAACTGTGAGCTAAAGAAACCTTTCCCCCTTAATATTGGGTGTTGAGTATTTTGTCTCAGTAATGAGAAGAGTAACTAACATACATACCTCAGGATCTTTGCTCAAATGACTATTGTTTGAAATGACCTCTGCACTCAGGAGTCTGAGGCAAGCGGATTACCACCCTCAGCTACATACCGAGTTGGAGGCCAGGCTGGACTACATGGTGAGACCCTGTCTCAAAAAGAAACAAAAGCCTGTAAAGCATGAGGTCCTGAGTTCAATTCCTGGTACCAAAAAAAAAAGAGAAAGAAACAAAAACAAAACAAATGACCTCTGGAGAAGGACCAATATGTCCCCTAACATCACAGAACAACAATTTCCTACAACACAGTAATAAAATAAATTCCTAGAAAAATAATCAGGTGCTAAGAAGGTGCAGCAATGTTCTAGAAGTTTCTGAATGCTTATTCTAATTCTATCCTTAGCTCACAGTGTCCTAACACAGCACGGAGTCGTGAGAGCTACACACTTTTGGCAGTGTTGCACTCCTCCACCTGGCTTGTGTCTGAGGATGTAAAGTACCCAGTTGCCAAGCAATGAAAGGAATCTCTTGTCCAGATTCCAGTGGCTGAACTGTTAACCTCCCTGGCTCATCTTGGCCTTAAGGATGCATGAGAGTGTCTTGCACTCTTACCGGATTGGTGATTTAGGGAGAGGCCCCCTGCATTGTATAGGAGTGAGGTGACTCCCTCCCCAAACCAAAAGGCTAAGATCCAGGCTCCTTTTACAATGTCCCAGCTCAGCAGGAATGTTTGCAGGCCCAGCTGTTTTTGTTCATGCATTCATTAATAAAAGTAGTGAATGCAGCAAGAGCCACCCTTTTCTTCCCTTTGTCTTGTCTGAAATGGGGCAGGGAGGCAGCGGGGAGAACTGCAGACTTAGGGGACGTGTCAGACGTGCCACAGGAAGGGCGAAGCCAGAGGAGGAGCTGTGAGGAAGGAAGGCAGGTGGGCTGAGGGGGAGGGGACCGTGTGACCCTGGGGACAGACACATGGAACCAATCACCTTGGCAGGGGGCGGGGCTGCACCTGAGTTTGAAAAGGACCCCTGGCCTGCTTTCTAGAGCAGGGAGATCGAGTGCTGAGGCCAGGGTGGGGGCTGGGGGCACCCACTGAGACTTGCTCAGCTACACAGGGAACTTCTGATATCCAGGTTCCTGGCGAAGATATTTTCTCATTGTTTGACTCAGCCACAGGCCAGCTAGGGAAAGGAAAGAAAGGGGTATTAAACCCATTATCACACACACACACACACACACACACACACACACACACACACCACACGGCAGCCAAGCACCCTGCTACTGAGCCACATCCTCAGTACTAGGTCTCATATCCAGAGACTTGCATAAAGGAAATTGGAAACAGAAATGCTAGGAAAGCCTGTTCAAGGACCACAGGGGAGGTGTTGTCCTTACCAGAGCCCAGGAACAAGGGCTCCCCAGAGAGGTTGGGCTCCTCAAATATAGGACATCTGTTAAATATGACCCTGATGTCATTTCTACTATTAAAATATTAGCACAGAATATATTAAATGCCACAGAACTGTATACTGTCAAATGGTAAAAATGGTCAGGTTTATGTTATAACAGATTAGTTATTTTATCATAAACAAAAATTTGTTGTAAAAAATGTATTCAATTTATGTGCGGTTTGAATTTAACTGGTGCGCTGTCCTTTCCTTATTAAACCTGGCCACCCTCCCTCTGGCAGGATGACAGAGGCTGCCCCAGCCAGCTGGGGCCGCAGACGGCAGGAAGTGGAGAGAGTGGGGGAGGGGGGCTCTGGCTTCTCCCCTCCTGGGGAGGCCCTCGGGACTCCTCCAGCTCCCCCAGAGGGCCAGTGGCACCGACCGGCGGAGGGCAAAGGAGCCCCGGAAACACAGGGCAGGCAAAGATCCAAACACCAGCCCACAATCATTTGTAATGATTCAGGAAGGCCAGGCCTGGCCTGATGGTCACAGGTTTGTTTTTCTTTTATCTGTGAGCAGAATGAAACCGTGAGGCTCCACGCCTCTGAGGTTCCCAGTGTTCTCGTCTTAGTCCACTGTGAGGAGTCACTGCCTGCTGCCAAGAAAGCAGATCAGAACACATCTGTGGACAGACCGTGTACAAGCTGGGGATCAAAGAGGCTTGCTGCTATCAGGAGGTTTAGGATATGGACCCCCAGGCCTGTTCCTTCCTTCCTCCATTGTCTGTTTATTAGAAAGGAACTGTCTGCAGCAGCTAAGTGTATATGTAGTATATGAAAGAGATCCTCCATGGAGCCAAGTGTGGTGATGCACACCTGTAATTTCAGCACTCTGGGAGGCTGAGGCAGGAAGATCACAAGTCTGAACCCAGCCAGGGCAACTTAGCAACTTAGGAAGACTCTGATTCAAAATAAATAAACAAACAAACAGGGCTAGGAATGCAGTTCGGTGCAAGTATCCTGGGCTTAACCTCCAGTGCTGCAAAAAAGGACATGCAAGAAGTACACGGCAAATGCAAGAAGCAGAGACAAAGCAGCTCACCACGAAGAGGAAACGATGGTCTAGGTGATGGCCATGTTTGGTAGAACGTGCCCGGCTGGTGCCAGGTGCAAGGAGATGTCAAGATAAAACTGAGCACATGCCCCCTCCTCTTTCCAGGAGCTCATGATGTTGCTCACAAGAATCCCCAGAAGGTGACCACAAATATTTGTCCAGCCGTCTTGGCTTCTCAGAAGCCACAGGGAGGTCCCTGGGGAAAGAGAACAGATTTAGTTGCCCAGAGCACTTGGGATCCTGCCAGGCTCAGCCTCCGTCCCTGTGGCTCCCCAGGCCTCGGTTTCCTGTCTGTGAGGTGCAGCCGGCCTCAGTGGGCTCCGCCCTGCTTGTGACTCCTCAGGGCTGGGCACATCAGTTCCTCTGTGTCCCACACTCCTCCCTTGTCACCACTGGCAGCCAGAGCAGCTGGACTGCACACATGGCCCTAGTATCAGACAGCCAGAACTGCGTCCTGGCTCTGCCGCTTAGAGACTGCAGCAAAGTGACATGAACTCTCTGTGCAACCATGTTTTCATATGCAAAGTGGGAATAAACATACAACTTTGGAGATTGTAAGGGTGAGCAAAATAACGTGTGCGGCCTGGTTATCAATTCCCACTCGCCCGTGCAGTGTTTGGAGCAGAGCCCAATCTCTTCTCCACTCAGCAACAGCCTCTTGCAGTGGTCACTGTATTCTGGCTTCCCCTCCCTGCAGCCCTCTGGCTGTAGGACGCATGGAAGGTGTATCAGGGACCCAAGTGGGTGATAGGGCGCAGTCTACAAGTGCTGGCTACTGCTGCTGCTGGTTGGAAGGGAGGAGGGGAGCCCAGGTAGGGCTTGGTGTTTTATCACTAGAGTGCAGACAGGGAAGTAAAGGGAGCAGGCTTTGGGTTAAATGGCAGAGGAGGTTAAGGCTGGGGGCCTGCTGGCAGTTCTGAGACAAGGACATTCCTGAGAGGAGGGAGCCTACACCAGTGGGAGGATGGAGCAGAGCACGGGAAGCAGCTGGAAAGAACACCCAAGAGCGAGGCCTGGAAACGCAGACATCTAGATCCTCGTCCTTGTTCTCATCTGCCTCTCTTCCACTAGGATACTTCACTGCTTACCCTTGAAAGCAGAGAGGTACGAGTAAGCTGCTTATTCTTATGGCCCAAATTTAAAATTTCTAATGACATAAATTTCTAATACAAATAGAACACACCAACAACCTTTTCTGCACAGCATTTACATAAGTATCTTACAGCAAAGACAGGTAAGAGTATAATCACACTGTGTTCTTAAGTTACAGTCTCTTGAGTGTGGTCTCCTCAGGACAAGAAGGAGTGGCCTGGAGGGTGGCAGACCTGTCAGAGAAAGTAGTGGGCAGTGACCTGGTGGCTCCAGAAAGGGTCAGCAAGATGAAAGGGCTGAGGCACTGAGTCTCTGGAAGGGGTGCCTGGGCCCTGACTCAGGAGCCAAAGGGGTAGGGTGTGTTGAGGGGTGGGTGGGCCTCCCTGGTGTGCTCCATGGGGAGGGAAAGAAGGCCCTGAGCCCTCAGGCTGTGCTATAGGTGCACCCAACTCTACAGACGAGGCTGAGACATGGTGTCCTGGGTTGGCGTGGCCACCCAGGTCACACTGGGAAGGTTAGCAGAAGGCTCATGGACATGCATCTTTCTTCTCAGCGAGATGGAGGCCACGGAGCGCACACTTTTCTGCTCACTCACCCCAGCCTACCCACAAAGAAGAGGGGCTCACTCCATGTCAAGTGGCAGAGGGCTTCTTTTTTTTTGGTTCCAAGGCCTCAAACCAGAGGAGTCCCTCCAACTTCCTCTTTCCTTTGGTGCATTGGCCAAGGGCCTTCAGCACCTTCTTGGTGCAGGTATCTGGGCTCTTCTCCTGAGGTGGGCACTTGTAGAGGCTCCCTAGGTGCACAAAGGGATCCACCTGGACCTTCACCAGGCTCTGGAGTTGAGGGTCCCTGGAGATCGACAGCCTCTTCATGTAATTGTAGCAAGCATAGGGAAGTTTGGGCTTCAGACAGAGCCAGTAGGGCAGGCTGCAGGGAGCATGTCTCCAGACCAGAGCAGCCATGGCTTTATAGACTCTAGCACCAACCCAGCATGGCTGGACCCTGTGCAGAGCAGGATACCCTGGCCTGGGGCTCCGATGCCCATCCTGCCTGGTGGAAGGAAGCTTCATGGCCTCAGGATTGCCCAAGTACCTGATTGGGTACCTTCCCAGGTAAAAGGCTGTGAGGGATGTGCAGCAGTTGGGTTCCTTGGGGATGGAATCACCCTCTGATGGTTGCAGATGCCCCAAAAGTGAAGCACCCAGGTGAAGTGCATAGAACTCAGGTGACTGTTGGCTTCTGAACATAGCCAAAGCTCCTCAGGTTACTCACGCCCCCAGGAACCTCTATGCTCCTTGGGCCAGACCTGAACCTTTGGGACACTAGAACAGCACAAGGTGCAAGGGCAGCTGGGTGTCCCATGCTACCTGGAGATCATGGGAAACTCCAGCCTCAGTCCTCCCCAGGGGTGGTGAGAGATACTTAGCTCTGGCAAAAGGGCTGAGCAACAGCCTCTACTTTTGAATCTGACATTGCAAGGAAGCAAAGATATGAATTTTGGCAGATGGCTACTGACATAGGGTGCTCTCCTTCATCGCTGGAAAAATGAATGTCATATATATGGATGCTCTTGTAAGGAAATACTAACAATTTATCTGCTCTTTGAAGTTAAAATGATTAGTGCTTTTCTTTTTCTTTTCTTTTCCTGCATATTTGTTTATTGTGTTCTCAATGATAGCCATTCTAACTGGGATGAAATGAAATCTTGAAGTTATTTTGATTTCCATTTTGCTAATGGTTATAAATGTTGAACAGTTTTTCATGCACTTACTAATTTGTACTTCTTTTGAGAAGAGTCTTTTCATTTGATTTGCTCATTTCTTGTTTAGAACACTGTTTTTTAGAGGTGAGGTTTTTTTGTGGTTATTTACTAATTCTTTATATTGTTGCCAACAGCATAAAAGCTGTTCTCATTGTCATAGGAGCTTGGGTCCTCACTGTGGCTGAGGACGGCAGAGGTTCTTTTTTAGGAAAGCTCTGGTCCTTACTTTGAGCATTTCTTCCTTGCTCCAGTGCAGATCCCTCAGCCGACTGGCACAGATCCTTCACCCCACTGGCATAGACTTTCTAGATTCCACCACTGGCCTTTGGGCCTTCCTTGTGCAGATCCTTTATACAGACTTGCATGAGCCACTGTCATGGGTTCTGGGCCTCCAGCTGGACTCATGAGGGATATTGCCATGGGCTTTAGGTCTTCAGCTGGAATCATGCAAGACATTGCTGTGGATCCAGGCCCTCAGTTGGATCCTTTGGGTCTCTAGTGTGTGGATAGATCTCCCGCTCTCTTGTGTATTTGACTTTCTGAGTGAATATTATAAAATAATCCTGTAAGTTATATGTCCTATGTTAAATCTATTCCCTTCTAAACCCTGACTACTACCTAGAGGTATTTTACTACCCTTGTTAAGTTCATCCCTAGGTATTTAAATTTTTAGAGTTATGGTGAATAAAATTAATTGTAAAATTTTCATTCTCATCGTGTTTATTGTGATATACAGAAACTATCTTAATTTTTGTGTGCTTATAGCCCCCCTTGCTGAATTTGTTTAGGAGATCCAAGGCCTTCTGGCAAATTTTTTGTGGTTTTATATAGAAAGAATCATTGTTTACAAATAATGACAATTTGACTCTTTCTGGTTCATATCACTTTTATTTCTTTCTTTTGCCTTATTGCTCTTACTAAATTTTTTCTTTTGTTTGGTACTGGCCATTGAACTGAAGACGTCATGCTTGTGAGGCAGGTGCTGTGCCATTGAATTATATCCCTGGCCCTTAGTAAACTTTTGAGTACTATATTTAACAAGCATGTGAGAATGGACATTCTTATCTTGTTTATGATTTTAGAGGCCGGACTTCCAGTTTTATCATGAAGAGATGTTGAATTTTGTCTAAGGCTTTTTCTGTGTCTGCTAAGATTTTTCCATGATTTTTATCCTTGATTCTATTTATCTGATGTGTTATATTTACCGAACCATCCTTGCATTCTTGGGATGAAACCTGCTTCATGTATGGTATAGCCTGTGGATTTTGTTGAAATTCATCCTTTTTATTTCTAATTTTAATAATGTGGATCTTCTCTCTCTTTTGGTAAATTTGGATAAGAATTTATTCACCTTATTTCTCTTTTTAAATAACCAAATCTTTTATCCATTCACTCTTTGTACTCTTTTAGTCTCAATTTCATAAACTTCTACTCTGATCTTTATTATTTCTTTCCTTTCATTGGTCTTGGGTTTGGATTTTTCTTGATTTTCTAGGACCATAAGGCAAATCATTAGGTTATTTATTTAGGATGACTCCATTTATCTAATTTAGGCATCCATAGCTACGAGCTTCTCTTTTAGAATTGCTTTCATTGTATCCCACAGATTCTCATATATTATGTTGCTTCTTTTTTTTTGGTACCAGGAATTGAACTCACGACCTTGGGCTTGTCAGGTAGGCACTGCACCGCTAAGCTATATCCCCAGCCCTTATCTTTCCATTACAGTTTTTTACTAGTGATTTTAAAATTTCTTCCCTAATTTCTTCTGTGACTTATTGATCATTCAAGTGTGTATTATTCAGTCAAGCATGGTGTTGCACACTTGTAATCCCAGCACTTGGGAGGGTGAGGCAGGAGTATTACTGTGAGTTCGAGACCAGACTAAAGTACATAGAGAGATCCTGTCTCAAAAAACAAAAACAAAGTGTGTCTTATTCAATGTTTATGTGTTTATTTTGCTATGGATTTCAAGCATCATTCCAATGTAATATGATACAATGCATAAGATTGTTTTAATTATTTTGTATTTATTGAGACTTGCTGTGTGGCCTGAAGTATAGACTAATTTAGAGAAAGATCCATGGACTGGTGAAAATAATATGTATCCTGCTGTTATTACATGATACACTCCAGAGAGATTTGTTAAACCCATTTATTCCATGGTATGATATATAGTTTAATTTTGATTTTTTATTGTTCATCTTATTTTGTTTTTCTCTTTTTTTTTTTTTTTTTTTTGTACTGGGAATTGAACTCATGATCTTGTGCTTGCTGGGCAGGGGCTGTGATGCTGAGCTAAATCCCCGACCCTACTTTGTCTTATCTTGATCTATTTTTGAGTGTGATGTACTAAAGGCTGCCACTATGATTGCATTGGTGTATATCTGACTTTTATGTCAAGTACTGTTTGTTTTATAAAATTCAGTGCATCAATATTTGATACACATATAAAAAATAAAAAAAATATTTGATACACATGTATTCGTAATTATTAGCTCCTTTTTGTCATTTATTCCCTTTAGCAATATGTGGTGACTCTATCTGTACTAACCAGTTTGGGTTGGAAGTCATGTTTGTCAAATGTAAGTGCATGTACTCCCGCTTGCTTTAGGACTGCAGCCGCTTGGTGTATCCCTTTTATCCTTTCCCTTTTTCAGTCTGTATAAATCTTTGTAGATGAAATGTCTCTTCCAGGTGATAGATAGATGGCTCTTACTCTAATCTGCAAGTTTGTGTCCTTTAATTGGAAAACTTAGACCATTTATAGTGATTGTTATTATTGAATGGTATTATAATTCCTGTCTTTAGGGTATATTGATTATCCACTGCATAATTCATTTCTGTCTATTTAACTATTCTCCCTGTGAAACTTACTCTTTCCCTTGGCCTTGTGAATATTCCTCTTCATCACCTCTGTTTAGGAGTCCCTTAAGTATTTCCTACAGTATTGTCTTTGTGGTCATGAAATTTTTTAGTGTATCCTTACAACAAAAATGTATTATTTTTCCTTCAGTTTTGCAAGAGATCTTTGTAGTATGTAGTTACTCTCTTTCAGGGCTTGAAAGCTTGTACCTGAAGCCCTCCTGAACTTTCAGATTTCTGTAAGAATGCTTTCATTACTATGATAGATTTGTCCTTATAAGTAATTTAGCCCTTTTCTAACAGCTTTTAACATTCTTTGTTCTGAGTTTCTGGCATTTTTACTATAATATGTTGTGGAGAAGTTCTCTGCTCATGTCTATTTAAGACTTAAAATGCCACCTTTACATGAGTATCTATCACTTACCCTAGATTTGGGGAGTTTCTACAATAATTTCAGTAAATATATTGTTATGCATTAACCTCTACTTCAACATGCCTATTGAATCTGATGAGGCTTATGGTTATTCTTTTACATTCATCTAGGAGATGTTGGTTAATCTTTAAATTTTTGTTATTTATTGTTATTAATGACTAAATGTTCTAATAGGTCTACCTTGTCTTCAAGTCCTGACATCCTTTCTTCCTACTCATCTTGCTTACTGCTGAGAGTTTCCTTTCAATGTTTTATTTGACTTATTGAAGTTTTTATTTTTGTTTGATTTTTTTATAACCTCTATCTCCTCACAGAACTGGTCCTTCAAATCCTACATGGCTTCCTTCTTCAGATCTTTAAGCTCATTGATTATCTTAATAATTAATTCAACCAGCTGCCTTTGTCTTTTCTTCCATCTACTTGATCATTTTAACTACCAAGTTTTTTAAAATTCTAGTCTGAAATTTCATCCAATTCTGTGTTTGTAAGGAGAGCTTTTGGGGAGTTATGAACTTTGAAGACCTCGTATTGCTTTGTTTTCTCAAGAAGACTTGGACTTTTCAGCAATTCTGGGACAGTTAAGACTTTGACAATTCTTAGAGATGGACTAAACATATTTTACATAATGAGAAAAAAGAAATGAACCATGTAATTTAATCAATTTCAAATTTCTACTACAATTTTGAAACACTTTGATATTTGTCAAAAAATAAAATATATAAGGCATAATATAGTAAAACTCAATATAAAGGCATGTTTCTATCGCAACTCTGTAAATATCTAATAGTACAAAATTTTCCTCATTTCAAGAATATACTGTTACACTACTTACTATTATATAAATACACAGCCATTCCCTTTGTCTTTTATTTTCAAATTCAAAAATATTCAGCTGTGAACATTTACCTCGCAATTCCTGCCTTCAGGACAATGAAGGACAACTAAGACAAAATTTAGCAAATATATGGCACTTATTACCAAGTATACCCTGAATGGTTTGGTTTGGAAAATGGATGGTTTCTTACCTTACTGAAAGAGCCACATAGTAAGTACAAATTAAGTAATTTTGAAAATTTATTAAATTTTCATTTTTATTTTAAATGTTGTGATATTTCAAAAAAACTCAATTATGTGATAAAATTTTATACAAAAGTCATTTTCAAATAAAGTTTCATGCCCTTTGCTTACTTTTTATAGTTTACTGTATACAACATGTCATGCTTACATTTTTATATGTAAGCACATTCATTCATGGGTACAGTGTTATATTGGTGGTGTCCTTTCTACACTAATGTGGAGTATAATCAAAACTCATTCCATGAACATTACATGTATTTTAGGAAATATGCAGCCAAGGCCGGAAAAAAGACGGAAGAGAAAAGAGCAATAAATTTATTCCTGTGCACAGTGAGCCTCAGATAAGTGAAGAACAGAACATTTTCATGCGAGGCATCAGATGGAATAAAGACATAAAATGAAGAGAAATAAAATTTTTGTGGTTAGAAAGTCAATTTTGTCTTGACACCTGAATTGTTTCCAGTGAACTGCAGAGGATAAGTGGCCTGAGGTGAGGTGAAGGAGCAACAGAACACTGAGAACTATATGTCCAGAAGGCCAGACCCACCAGAGTTCACAGGAGAGACCTCCTGGGTGCCTTCCAGGTGCTCCTCTTCCTCAAGGAACACCTAGGAGTTCCATGCAATCAACCACCCTAGTCCCTTGGTGTCTTTAATCCTTCCAGCTTCAGTGAAATTAGAGGGATGCCTGCTTTGCATGATAAAGCACATTGTCTAGGCCTTTCCTAGCACTGGCTCTCTCTCTCTGTCCCTCTGCCATGGAAGATTAACAAATCTTTCACGTGCTAGTCAACCCTTTCTTCACACCTGAAAATCAAAGAGCAGCAGTCCCGAGCGTCCAGAGTAACCTTTGAAAGTACCTAAGTGGCTTAGCACTGGAGTGTTGGGCTGGCCCGAGAAAGGGGTTGCCCCGTCTCTTCATCTTGGTTCCCACAAGACAGCAGGTTGGGGAGGCATATCACTTCCAACTCTGGACATGCCAAGTGGCAAACCGCTCCTGCTCTGAGAACTCTTTGCTCTTATCTGGACCAAGGAGAGCTCCTGTTGATGGCATCCAGACCTTTTATTAACAAACAGTATTGCAATAGGTATTGCAACATCCAGACAGGATGAGGGAATGAGCAAAGCCTGCCAAGTATGACGCAGCAGGAAGCAGTGAGAGGTGGAAAATGAGATTCCTTGCTGAGTCTCAGAGGGCAGCTCCAAGGGGGGTAGCTCAGTGTAGAGTACTTGCCTAACGTGTGAGGCTCTGGGTTTGATCTCTAACACCAGAAAAAAAAAATGGTAGCCCTTACTCCACTCAGGTCAGTAGAGCTGTTGGAAATTTTATTAGAAAATCTCCAGAGTTATAAATGGTGACACCTAATTTCAACATTTTCAACCATTATGCAGACCCAGCAAAAACCTCTGTGAGCCTGACAGCCTATAGGTACCAGTTTTCTGGCTTATGCAAGCAGTTCTCAAATTCAAGTGTGTATCAGTCACTCAGAAGGCTTCCTAAATCCAGATGGTTGTAGGGCTGGGGGTAATTCGGTGGTAGAGGCTTTGCCTAGTATGTGTGCAGCCCTGAATTCTGTTCCCAACACCACAGAACAAAACAAAACAAAAACCAGATTACTGACCCAGACAGAATTTCTGATTCTATAGGTCAGAGATGGGACCTGATAAATTATGTCTCTCAAAAACTCCCCAGGGGTGCTAATACAGTAGCCAATGAACTCACTTTGGGAACCACTGCTCCGTCCTGTAAGAATTATGCCACAATCCCAAAATTCTGCACACAATGCTCAAGCAGCTCCTTATCAGGCATTACCAGGATTCCAGGCCCTAATTTAGTCTCCACCAAGCCCCCATGAGATTGGCACTATAAATAACCCCTTATTTCAGATAAAAACAGCAGTTAAATGGTGGGTCCAGGCAGGCAGATACTACCTACCCCCACAGTGGTTCACAGCCTTCTTACACAGTCTATCTCAGTCCACTTGTGCTGCTATAACAAAATAGTTGAGACTGAGTAACTCACAGTGGACACAAATTTATTTCTCATATCTCTGGAGGCTAAGAAGCCCAAGATCAGGACACCAGCAGATTGAGTATCTGCTGAGAAACTGACTCCTCTTCCAAGATGGCACCTTGTTGCCACATCTTCCAGAGATGATCAAAGCTGTGTTCTCAAGTGGCCAGAAGGAGTGAACTTACCATCTCAAGCCCATTTCTAGGACATTAATGATGGATCTCCTGAGATTGAATCACTGATGATGGGTCTCTAAAGGCTCCACCTTTTGAGACTGTTGCATTAGGGATTAAGTGACAACATGAATTTTGGAGGCCAGAGCATCATTTGAAGAATAGCGCCGTCACACACATGGGTCCTCTGGGGTATCCTTTCTATTGGTTGTTGTCACAAGCCAAAGCAAATTGTGTGTGAATCAGTTGTCATCCACTTAGTGAGTGTTGAGCTTGTACTTGTTGCATAGCAAGCCAGGTAACAGGGTGAGGAGTACTGGGGAGGAGTATGGCTGTGTTAAGAAAGAGTAGAGCAAGGGAGGAAGACAAATATCTTTTTTCTCATTCTCCCCACCATGGGTTTCCGGCTGATACCGCATAACAAAAGCCAGATTAACAAGAGAAAAACTATGCAAAAGTATTTAAGGAAAGTTTTACGTGGGACAAAAGCTGTCTTGGTTACTTTTCTCTCCTTGCTGAGACAAAATACCTGATGCTCATAATTAAGGAAGGAAAGATTTATTTAGCCTACAGTTTGTGGCAGTTTCAGTCCATACTCGGCTGGCTCTAAAGCAGGGTGGCTCATGGCAGAAGACAACAATCCATGGCAGTGGAAAACAGCAAATGCAACAGGGCAAAAGGGAGGAGCGGCAAGCAGCCTCTTTCCCTCTCTTACGCTGTAGGCAAACTACCCACCCCAGGGCGAGTGTAGCACTCACACCCATAGTTCCAGCATTGGGCCATGAATCAATCATAAACTCTAGAAGCCCTCCCCATGAGTACATGAGGCTTTGGGGGAACATCCAGACGCAAACCATAACAGAAGCCCTCAGATATGAAAACCCAAAGACTCAGGGATTTTAATGTATTTATACTTAGATTCAATAAAGAACAGAGACATGCAGAATTGTCACCAACAAAAAGAAATGAGCTCATGGTAATAGAGGAATTCAGTAAGTCCTATTTGTTCAAGTTCTTCTTGTTTTTCTGTGTCTTCACTGCTTTTCTCTGGGGATGAGGCACACCTGTCACAGGAAGGTCCTGTGACCTACTATGAGGAGAAGTAGGTCAGAGAATCCTTTCCTGTCCAGCTTTCCCACAGAAAGGACGGAGAGGGTCAGAGTAACAGCCACAGTGCTATACATAGGGGTAGCATGCCCTGTATTCTATCAGTAGCCAGGAAAACCCTCTGTGAGGAGGGCCAAAATCAAATGAAGAAGTAAGGAAATGAAGGAGAGAGAACACCAAATGCAAAGGTCGTTAGGTAGAAACAAGTGTCCAGGCATGTTCCAGTCTTCTCTAGTGAGAAGACTTCATAAGCAGAAGCCGAGCATGGTGGCACGCGCCTGTAACGCCAGTACTTGTTAAAAAATAGTAATAATAATAATAATAAGCAGAAAATAAAGTACTGACAGATAAAGAGAAATGAGTGGTCATCTGTAAAGGCCATGCCAAAGACTCTGCTTTTTATTCTAAGTATGATGCGAAATCACAGGCCAGCTTTGAGCAGGGAGTGACAGCTTCCAGTTGTATTTGGACCAGGCTCCCTCTGGTTGAAGGGTAAAAAAACAGATTTCAGGGACACCAAAGTAGAAGGAATTGGAGCTGGTGTCCAAATGACAAATGCCAGAGATGCCTGATCGGTGAGCTGCTGCAACCTGTCTTAGCCTTGGAGGGAAGGAGTGTGAACCCGGGAAGGGAAAAGAAGCGAACACCAAGTAGAACACTGAAAATGATCGGCTAAATCAGGGAGTGGCCAGTTCTTCTCCCTGAAGGGAATCCAGAAAGACGTGCGAAGAGAGGCGCAGCCACCTTCTCAGATCACGTAGTTGCCCTGGATTCCTGCATCAGATCTGGGCACACGGCCCTCCGCTCTACTGCAGGGGTGGGGTGAAGGTAACTAAGTGAGGTGCGAATCTGCAGAAAGGAGATGCCAGCTCCCAGATCTTTCTCCATGGCGCCTAAGAAGCTTAAAGTTTCCTTCAGGTGACTTAGAAATATGTGAAAACTGGGTTTGGTGACAGTTGTGCAGGTGTATAAATTTGTTAAAAGTCACCAGACTGTCCGGCCACTTCCTAGGGGTGAATGCAACAGTAGGTAATCCTGCATCCACAAAGTTGTTTCACAAAGAAAAGAAACATTTCCCTATAAGGGACTAGTCCTTTGGGCGAGTCTTTAAGGGTTTAACTGTCACTAAACAGCTTTGAGATTTTAAAAATACATATAGCAGCATACAGCTAACAGAATAGCAAGTAACCATGGAAAGTCATACTTTTGAAGAATACCTCAAAACAGGAAAATAAGATAGTCACATAATAAATGTAAAGATTATTTAAAGGACATGAAATTACACTTATAATGTCAATTTTGGTGTGTGTGAGCACGTGTGTGCGTGCATGTGTATGCACATGTGTGTGTGTGTGTGTGTGTAGGTCCCGACATTCACTCTGGATGCTAGGACTATTGTATTTATTTCTTTATTCCCCACATTTTGAAACGTCCGTTCCTTTTTTTTTTTTTTTTTTTTTTCCGGGACTGAGGATCGAACTCAGGGCCTTAGTGCTTAGCGGCAAGCACTTACCCCACTGAGCTGTACCTCCAGACCTATTCCCCACATTTTGATCTTCCAAATTTTCTGCTAGAGCCGGACATGGTGGCACATGCCTGTTATCCTAGCACTTGGGAGGCTGAGGCAGGAGGATCCTTGCGAGTTCAAGGCCAGCCTGGGCTACAAAGTGAGCCTAAGGCCAGCCTGAACTGCATAGTGAGACCCTGTCTCAAAAAAAAAGAAGAACCAAATTTTCTACAATGAATGTTAATAATGAAGATTCCCCCATTAAATGTGTACAAAGTAAAACTCACAAAATAAGTTAAAGGAGGCAGTGACCAAAAAATGGGCCATGTACAGGTATCACTGTCACATAAATTGTATATAAGATCAACAGTGGACAGAGACAAAGCAAAAGAAGCAGAAAGAAATAAACTAAAATGGTTATATGGAGACATACATGATTTTAACATTTTTGTCTTTGCTTATCTATATTTTCTCATTTTCTTACTATGCACAGGCATTATTAACCTAATAAAATGGAGGCATAAAAATCCCATAAGTCATTGGCACTATGATAGCACAGATTACTTTCTGCTTTTTTATAGACTATTTCATTCTTGTTTTTCCACTGTGAAAATTTAATTTAGTTCAAAAGTTCCACAACTATTTATGGAACGGTTACTCTGTGCCAAGCACTGTCCTAGGCACGGCAGGAAATGGAAAGATTAATGAAGTATGATCGGTTGCTTTCTTCCAGTAACTTTTCTGCTCAGTTGGGGAAACAGATATCGATGCAAAGGATTAGACTGCCAGATGGTGTGGATTATAGATGCAGAGATGGAAGCATGAGGTGCCAAGGGAGTTCAGTTAATTAGTCAGCAAAAACACTTTTTAAAGCAAACTCTATTGTTATTGCAAACACTTCTGACAGAAGTAATCCTTCAGCCTTCCCAGCTTGCCAAGTACGGATCTCCGATGGCCTGAGCTGGGTCAGTAGGTGGGACTTTTTTGTAAGGAGCTAATGGTTTCTGGGCATTGACTGTGTGCCACTCTGTGCTGGGCATTGTGCTTTACATTCAGCTCATCCTCCTGACCGCTGGGGAGGAAGTGGAGCACAGAATAGCGGTTCAAAGACCAGGCTCCACAGCCAAGCCACACGGCGCCCCCTGGATACAGGAGCTCCACCAAGTTCCTCAGCTGATTGTGCCTCAGTTTCTTTGTTCATAAAATGGGGACGCTAACAACACACTTCCCTGAGGGTTAGTGGTGAGGACTAAGCACACCGTCTCACTCTCTGGACAGTATTTGACAACAAGAAAGCAAGCTAACAGTTTACTCTTTTGTATATTTATATCCTGCTAAGTGAATATTTATGCTGCTTCTTATTTCTTTTTCTATGGATGCTTTGGTACTTTCCCTGAAGAGTCAGTGTACAATGATGAGGCAGCAAATTGTTTTGAGCACCTACAATGTACACAACACAGTTCCACTTGATGGGAGAAGAAAAATGAATAGATGCAAGCCCGTATCTCATATTTGCTCATAGGTTAGTGCAGGGAGAAACATGGTCAGAGATAAAGGCTCAGAAGTGCTGATTAGGAGCAGTAATTCATTCTCTCTCTCTCTCTGCTAACCATGTGGTGTGTGCCGTTATGTTTATTGTATTTGTTCACAGTGGAAAGGAGGAAAGGAACACTCCCTGGAAGTCAAGGCTATGCCAGGTGGCGGAATCACCTGTAATAGCAGAAGACCCACCACATGCCAGGTACCACAGTGAGCACCAAGCACCATCATGTCCATTCATCCTGTGAAAAGCATGCAGTGGTCCCCCTCAATTTCCACATCAGGAAGCTAGGTCCTTAGTGCAGAACTCAAATAGCCCCTCTAAGCTACACCCAGGAATAGGTTTGTTACAGAGCCCAGATTCAGATTTTCCTCTCCATGCAGCACTCTCTTTCCCCCCATGTGATATTCCATGTGCTGCCTAATTCACTCCTTGCAGTAACTCTTGGAGGTATTGTGCCTTTTCTTTGGAGTAGTGGGTATTGAACTCAGAGCTTTGTGCATGTTAGACAAGCCCTGCACCACTGAGCTAGATGCCCAGTCTTTTTTTTTTTTTTTTTGGTACCAGGAATTGAACTCAGGACCTTGTGCTTGCCAGGCAGGGGCTATGCCACTGAGCTATTCCCCTGACCCTAGATGCCCAGTCTTATGCCTATTTTTATACATGAAGAAACTAGCATATAAAAATTACGTGATTTGCCCAAGGTCAGAGAGCTGATAAGTGACAGGCCCACCTGCCTCTACAGCTGTGGCCTTTTCTTAGATGCTACCCAGCTTCACATGTCCTCCTGTGAAGACAAAACTAATGTTCACCCAGGTTTCCAGGAGGCCCTCTGGGTTGATTTGCAGGTGACATAAATTCTAGCTCTGACTAAGCCACTTATTAGTACAGTGGTCTTGGACAAATTGCTTTCCCTCTGGGGGCCCAGGGACACTTACCTATCGAAGGTAATTTGGGGCTTGTGCTTCCCACACGTGCACACAGGGATGTCATAGACAATAAACCTAGGGTAGAGGCCTGGGGCAATGCCCAAGTCATGAAAAAAAGAAGTGACTTCAAGGACACCCAGCCCTACCACTGTACCAGCCATCTGTGGTAGGAGATGTTTCTTCCATCTTCCATCAGCCGGAGGGGAAGGTGCAGGAGGGCAAGTATATAGCTTGTTCTGGGATGACTTACACGCCTATTCATCCCCATCAGCGTGGGCAAACTGACATGCAGTGCCAGGAATCAGGGTCATACGCAGTCCTCAGCCCACTGGAGAGAAAGGGCTGTGTACACACAAGAAGATGGAAACCAGAGAGCAAGAAAGCACAGAGTGAGGCCATGTGTGCCCCTGGGAGACAAGGTAAGGAAGCAGGGCTGGGAGAAAACAGGAAGACTCTGTAAATGAGGATGGGTTGTATCAGTAGAGGAAAGGAAGGCACCTTGGGCTGAGAGGTCTCTGGAAGGTAAGAATGGTTATTTGGATATTTTAAGGCCAATGAATACATCAGTAGCATGTAGTGGAGGATTTGCACAATAAGTTAGAAAGTTAGAGGCTATTCATGGAGGAATAACTCATGCAACAATTAGAAGTTTTCTTTTTAACAGTAGGACTTCTCAAAAAATTTTAAGGAGGAATCTGGGCACAGAGGGGTATGCCTATAATCCCAGCTACCAGGGAGGCTAAAGAGGGAAGATCGTGAGTTCAAGGCCAGCCTGGGGAACTTAGAGAGACTGTGTCAAAAAAAATATTTTTAAGCAAGAGAGTAATGTGATCACCATACTTTATGATGTAACTGGAGCTAAGTATGAAAACAGGTTGAAGAGGAGGAAATGATAAAAGAAAAGAAAAAGGAGAAGAAAAGACCAATGAATTTGGAAAAATAAGGCCCCACCAAGGACCTTGCAACAGCACTTCCAAGGCGAGCTGGACAGAAATCAGGTCACAGAGAATGGGGAAACGGTGAGCAAGGCCAAGTGGAAATGCAAAGCATTCTGGGGAGAAGTATGGGATGGAAGGGCAACGAGCTTTTGGACAGATTCAAGGAAACCTATACATTTTTCCAGTTAGGTTAAAGCACAAAGAAAAATGTCAGTAGGAGAAGAAAGAAACGTACTTGGTAAAGGAGAAGAGGCTAGCAGTGGTAGTTTACACCTATAATCCCACCACCCTGGGAGATCTGAGGAAGGAGGATTACAAATTCAAGCCCAACCTGTGCAATTAGTGATTTACTGAGACCCTGTCTCTAAATCAAAATTTTAAAAGGCCCACATCTCAGTGTGCATGCCCTGATTCAGTCCCCCGGACAATGAGAGGGAGAAGAAAGGGAAGGGGGGGGAGAAAAAAAGGAGAAAGAGAAGAAGAGAAAGAGGAAAAGGAGGAAGAGGAAGAATAACAAGAGGAAGAGGTAGAGGAGAGGGAGGGGAAGGAGGAGGAAGAAGTGGTGGGAAAGGAAAAGAGAGAAGGAAGAGGAGGGGAGGGTAAACCAGACCCTACTACACAGAAGGGACCGCCAAGGAAAGGCAGATAGTGGGTGCCTGGCCGCTGCATTTTGATGCTAAGATACATAGCTATATTTAGAAGTTTGAAGCTTCGCCCCACAATTCCCTATATAAATACAGCTGGCTGCACACTGTCCACAAAGCAGGATGTGAGGCTATCAGCTGGGAGGGAGCTGGATGGAGGCACCGATGGTGTTTGGGTTTGGGTATCCTGCAATGTAGGCTTTGAGACAAGGAGCTGAGACAAGTTGTGGGTTCGGCAATGTTAAGGAAGTAAAGAAATGAGACAGAGAAGAGAAGGGAGTCAGTAAAGACTGCACTCTCAGACCAGTAGCTGCTGTGAGTACTTGGAGTTTCATCCAGTGGAGAACTCTGGAAAGTAGCATGGAACACATCTCTCAAAAGTATTCTTCCAACAAAGTGAGGGAGCCAGGGCACTTATCCACCAGCTCCCTCCAGTCCCTGGTTCAGATTTGGGTCTCAGCATCCTGCAGACCACATCAGTGGACAGTGTCATACCCACCAGCAGATAAACGCAGCTGGCCCTGGCACCCAAGTGCTAGCCGTTGGAAGCATGCCTCAGAAGGGGTTAAGCTCAGAAGATACAGATTGGGCTCTGAGAGTATAGTGGATTGCCAACTGGTGATCAGCTTATAACTCCCAGCTGAACTGAGCAAGCATGGTGCTGGCTATGGGAAGCCCATCTAGGGATTGTTGCCAGCAGCATAAGAGGCAGAACTGGAGAAGTTAGACTGTTGGGAACTGGTAGAAGCTGTAAGGAGCTGTTGGTTCTGTTGGAGGAGCTTGTCATGCTGGCTTTCCTGATGAACTGGACTGTCTTCATCCTCTGAGGAGCTCAGGACCTTGTTGTCACTGAGAATAGCTTCAGCCCACTTTGGGAGAGCTCTGGTCCTCACTTGCGCATTGCTTCCTGGCTCTGGAAGAAAAGATGGTGCACTGCCAGTCTCCCGGGGAGGCTTGCTGCATTGGCTTTCTTGATGGAAACTCAGCCAGCTTGATCATCAGAGGAGCTCGGGACATCACTGTTGCTGAGGATGGCTGTGGTACCTTTCAGGGTAGCTTTGGTTTTTATTTTGAGCACCATTTCCAGGCTCCAGTGCAGATCCCTCAGCCTGCTGGCACAGATCCTTTATCCCACTGGCACACATTTCCTAAATTCCACCTCTGACCTTTGGGCCTTCCCAGTGGAGATCCATAATACAGGCCTGTATGAGATACTGTTATGGGCTCTGGGTTTCCAGATGGATTCATGGGAGGCATTGTTATCAGCTCTAGGTATTAAGTTGGACTCATGCAGGATATTATCGTGGGATCCAGGCCCTCAGCTGGATTCTTGGTCTATAGTATGTGGACAGATTTCCTGCACTCTTTTGTGTATTGTTCTTTGGATGATTGTTATAATCTTATAAAATATGTATAACATTGTTCTCCCTTGCAAAATAAGCCCCAAACCAACACAGAGAGAATCTGCTCATAAAGAGAACTTCTGTTTTAAAAACTGTTTCCTATACATAAAATGACATATGTGACAATGCTTCCCCAGAAATGTGTAAAAAGAGTCGTTGGCATTGGTCATCAAAAGAAGCAAAACTCTGAGCCTGATCAAATTCCAGAAACACTTTACCATCTAAGTTGAGACCAGGGATATAAATGGTCCAGATAAAATATGGCTAAGCATGGACCAAAAAGGGCACAGCAGAAAGTCAGGGGATGGGAACATCTTGAGTGAAAGGGACCCAGTAATGGGCTGGTTGCTGAGGCATCTGGGCAGGATGCCTCACATATCAAGGTAAATACTGCTATGGACTTGCAAGACTGGAAATGGCACACAACTGGTTTCACTACACAGCCACACAAAGAAGAATTACATGTAATAGATTTTATTAAAATTAAACACTCTTGGCATCAAAGGACATTATAAAGAGAATGAAAAGTCATGGATTGAATACAGTTTACCTCCTCTGAAACTCATGTGGACATCAGCTCCCCAATGTAAGAGTGTTGAGAGGAAGAGGGACTTTAGGGGGTGCTTACGTCATTAGGACTGATGTCTTTCTCAGAGGGTGGGACTGGTTACTAGGAAAGTGGCCTGAAGTACAGGCAGGCTCCCCATCATGCTTTGCCTCCACAACACGTGCCTGCTTGCCCTCCTGCTTTTGCTGCAACACAGGCCCTTGCCAAATGTGAGGCCTAAGCTTGGACTTCTGGCCTCCACAACCGGGAGCCAACATAAACATCTCTCCCTTGTAAATTCCTTAGTCTCAGGTATTTGTTCAGCAACAGAAAATGACTAATGGACTCACACAAAATGGGAGAAAATATTTGCAGATCATATATCTGGTAAGGACTAATACCCATGTTTGATAACCACAACAACAAAAACACCTACAACTCAACAATCACAAACCCAAACAACCCCAATCAAAACAGGCACATGTTAAAATTTGATGTGCCTGGAATTCTGTCACAATAAACAACACAGAGAAAAGGTGTTTAACAAATGGCAGGGGACCAGAGAAGTCATAGCGACTGTCCTCCCATCTCCTGAAGGCAGCCCTGGGGCAAGGTCCCCTGGAGTCAGCTGGAGGGTGGATGGCCTGCACATGCTTGAGAAAGGAGAGTCTTTGCTTACAAAAAAGGAAAAAACTAAATTCTGTGATGTGCAGTGGAAAGGGTTAGAAGGGGAAGAGCCACCCAGGGGAGGAGCAGAGGGGCTGCAGCTGAGCTGGCGGAGGCTCTGTGGGGAACAGCTGGCCAAGGGCAGTGTTTACAGACCATTTTAATTATTTTTTAAAAGGAATTGTTGAAAGGGGCATCAGATCTTTTTTAAAGTATTTATTTATTTTTCTAGTGCTGGGGATTGAGCTCAAGGCTTTTGCCCTGAGCTGCATCCTCAGGCTTTTATTTTTTTTGAGTGTTTTCACTAAATCACTATATTGCTCAGGCTGGGCTCTAACTTGTGATCTCCCTGCCTCAGCCTCCTAGAGTGCTAGAAGTACATCATTTGCCGCCATGCCAAGCCCATCAAGTCTTGGTCCTGACTTTCATATTAGCCCCACCGTGTTCCACAGTGTGTGACCATGGCAGGTCCCGGGTACCCTACCAATATCCTCAAGACAGTTGCTTCATTCTTCCACCTCTTTGAAGTGCCCCCTGTAGCCCCCAACAACTCCACCTACAGGCTGTGGTGAGCCTGCACAGGGCACCACTGTGGCTGGACTCTGCTTTTCATGCCCCTAGCTCTGGATCGGGAAGATATTTCAAGGAAGAAGTGCGCGCTGCTGCCTCTCTCTTGTGATTAGGGGTCCCCACAGCAATGAGGCCCTGATGCCAGCACTTTCACATCCTCTGAGCTGTGGGATTTTCAGTCACAATTTGGGGAAAACGAGGCCATTGTCTTTACGGAGTTTGCAGCTCAAGGAGAGGGCGTCATATTCCATAGCTGTGGTGAATAAAACAACACAAAAGTGGCCTATTCCAAGACGGGGTTAAAGTACACCATAAGCAGTAAAAGGCTGGGTCTCAGGGAAAGTGAGAAGAGGAAGAGGCCAGCAGGGTCCAGGCAGAAGTCTCTAGAAGTGGGCAGGCTTAGGCTTGGTGAGAATTAAAATAAAACCTGATGAGCTTGTATGTGAAGGGAAGTCTGGAGAATTCCTTCCCTTGTGTTGGTGGGACATAAACCCCCCTTACAAACATGCTCCCCTGCAAGAGAGACTGTCACATTTGTTCCCTTGCTTACTTGTGAGATTCTGGCTTGAGTCACCGTGAGCCAAAAGAATGATGATTCCATAAAACCGTAAGTGGAAGAATGACCAGATAATGCCCCGTCCCAGCCCATTTCACCTATAACAGTAATCAAATGAAGGACAAAGTGGACTGCCTTATTATGGTATGGGGGCTTTCTTTAATGTTGGGGAAATACTTTGGCTGGGATAAAGGGAGTGCTTGAATTGGTAATAAACAACTAAATGTACAGAGAAATAATGCCTTGCATTTGAAGCAATTCACAGCTTACAAAGCTATTATACATGCATTTCCCCCAATAGGAGCCAAAAACTGCCCTGCAGCACAGCCATGACAAATACAACCTTCTCCACTTGGTGAATAATGAAATTGCAATTTAAACAGCTAGAATAGTTACAATCATGTGGCTCAGAGTGGCAGAACACAAATTTAACTCTAGGTCTGATTCCCAGGCCTCTTCCTGAAATATGTTTCTCACTCTCGTGGGTGGGGAGGGCTATGCTCTGGAAGAAATAATTCCACCCATGTGTTCACCCTAGTCTGCTCCTTGGGGACTCTCCCTTTTCAATCCAGGTGTCTATGAGTAACATTTGGTCTTGTTTTGTGTGGGTTTTAAATTTTGTACAAATTATGCAATTACATTATGAAATGTGTAACACGAGTATTCACATGTCTTTTCCCACAAAAACTTCCATCTATCACATCTCTTATAAACAACAGAACTTCCCTGGTTCATCTTCATCCTTCCTGTGGTTGCCCCCTTCCCCACCGCATGTGTCACGTGTGATCTTCATCCCTCTGGCACCAGCCTTCCTCTCTTGGATGGAAGCTGTTTGCCGGGCCCTCTCCTGCTTTACTTGCTCAGTGTCTTGGTTCTCCTCCTCCCTCTTTGGGCCCTAGAGCTGCTTTCTTTGGAGTTGAGTCCACCCACTCTTTCTTTCCAGAGCTTTGGCCAGTTGGCCCCAGAATTCTCTCAGTGGCCCATCAGAGACCAGGCTGGCAGCTGTCACCCCCGCTGTGGGATTTAGGTAAGTTCTGCAGGGGGCCATCAGCACGAACATTTCATTAGTCAGCTCTGCTCTGTGGAATGCCCCCATTTCCTGCAGCCCCATTCCTGCAGCTCTCCTTCCGCCTCCATCTTTATCTGCTGCTAATTATCCGTTTCTGCTCCTTAGATGTGAACTTGCTTTGCTTCACTTCCTTTCCTTCTTTTCTTTCTCCCTCCCTTCCTCTCTTTTCCTTTCTTTTTTCTTTCTTTCTCTCTTTCTTTCTTTCTTTCTTACTTTTCTTTCTTCCTCCTTTTCTTCCTTCTTTCCTTCTGTCCTTCCTTCCTTCCTTCCTTCCTTGCTAAGCTCACTCCCTAGTTTCCCAGGAAATTTCAGTGGCCTTTGGAAGCTGTGCCATCTTTTCACCTCGCCCTTGCCACAGAGCTCCCTAAGATTTCCTTTTTGGTCTCACTTGATGCTTTAACATTTCAGCCACTCTCCCACTGCTTAGCCTTTTTAAGCAGTGGGCCCTTACTGCCCAGCTTTGTGCAGGAGGAACCTTCAGAGAACTTCTGGTGCAAGGATTCCTCACCTGAGTCCCTGTGGCCCAGAAAAGGATTTCTCAGGAAGTTGTGTCATCACTTGTGAAATGTCTGGCATCGGGGCACTTCAGGAGACAGTCCTGAGATTCTCATTCTCATTCTGTTCTCAGACCCTGTACCACTTCAGCCTCTTCATTCTACAGACAGGTGGGCAGAGGCCCACAGCAGGTCAATAAATTTGAGAGGAGAGCTGAGGTTTGAGGCTTCTGTTGCTTGTGCTGGGCCATTTCTGTGTAAATGCTCCTGCCCCTTGAGGCTTCATGAAACACTCTTCCTGCCCCCTGGGCTTCTGCCTTTGCATTCTTGCTTTTTCACAAGGATGCCTGCAGACATACACTGGGGCTCGCTTGTGCTTGTATGGCACTCAGACCCAGCTACAGAATCTGTAGGGCTCAGAGAAAATTGAAAATGGGGCTTGGCAGGAGGTAGGGAAGTCAATCTTCCCCTCTCTGAGCATGCTGCTGCCCCAGTCCATAGTAGGCGGGCAACTCCCCAAGACACCAATTCCCCTGAGATGGCAATGATTCCCCAATGACAGTTCATGGCTCTCTGGATGAAGCATAGGGGAGAGGCCTATGTTCAGTTGCCCATTCAACAGGCCATGACACTGCAAGTCTCAGGAAGGACAGCCACACCTTGCCCCAAGAGAAACATCTTGGTCAATACACCCAACTCCAATCCTATCTATACCTTACCCAGGTCAAGGCAGATTAATAGCAGAATGGGCACTTTACATGTTGGGCAGAGGGCGCAGGGGCCAGGAGTTAGAGTTGGATGCAGAGAATCTATTGTGGGGAGAAAGTGGAAGAGGACCGCAGATGAGCCGAAGCTCCAAGCCTCCAATGAATGCTCCATCTTCCCACCCAACTTAGAAACATAAGCAAAGGCAATCCGAGGATGGCAGTAGGAGAGCGTCAAACCCAAGTTAGAGGGCTTCTGTACCAGTCACGTGTGCCTCCCAAAGGCACATCACAGCTTTCAAAGGACATTGGAATCTTCACCTTATCCTAGCTCCTGACAGCCCTTTTAATTAATCAGATCAGGCATTCTCTATAGAAAAGACTGCAAGACATTGAGCATAGCTTTCACACAGGAGCCCTGAAGCTGTTCAAATGGAGACTTACACACTTAGCTCACCGCTCTGAGACTCAGTTTCTTAATTTGCCAAAGGAAGATAATCATCTTCCTTGATAATATTTGTTAAGATAATCATTAACAAATAAGAATGGACTATGTTTTATGGTACTAGAGGCTGTCGGTATCCAACAAATACAGATATCACCATGCCCATGGACATAACTGATTTCCCCTCACGTTTTATTGGTGAACACCTTTCACTCATGTTCAATATGCACATATCATCTGTGGCATTATTAGCCTCATATTTTTATTTAAACCTATCTACTTTTTTGCACTTAAGTAAATTTATTTTATAATACCTCTATTCTACTGTCACAGATGAAAGAACAGTGTTACTCACTATAAAACATGGAAAATGACAGCAGTATGAAAGTCTAGATATTTTGCTTACTGAAAACATAGAACCTTACTTTCTCTTTTCTTAAAAGAAAAGATTAGCAAATATTTAATAATTAGTTCCCAGAGACTTTTTTTAATACTTAATCTTCAGGTAAGCAATTTTATCAGTCTTCCATTCAGTATTTTTAAATTTATTTTAAAAATAAAAGAAGGAAAACATAAACAAACAGACATTCATTTACAAAATAGCCTAAGAACAGTACAGAGTTACAGACAAAGTGGTAGGAAATTAACAATGGTTGTTATATTACGTATTGATATCTTCAAAGTGGTTTCTCAGGAAAACAAATAGAGACATGCATATTTGTCAAACAAGTAATTATTAACTGTTCTTTTCAGTAAAGCAATAGAAGACAGTAGTTCCACTGTTAGCTCTCCTGTATATACATACATACACGATTTCCCCTTCTTTCCCTTCTCCTTTCCCACACTCAGTTATCCCTTACTTTTGAGCATTTTCCTTTCATTTCACAATGTCCATCATACTGCCTAGTTTTTATTCACTCTTTCAGGTTCCTACACTAATGAGACAATACATTACTTACACATGCAGGTCTGATTTATTTCATTTATGAGCATGGTCTCTAGTTGTGACCATTTACCTATAAAAGCTTTGAGTTTATCTTTCTTCATAGCTGAGTAATATTCCATTATATAAAAGTACCACAATTTTTTTATCCAGTCCTCAGTGGATAGATATGTGGGTTGCTTCCACAATTTAGCAATTACAAATTGTGCCACTATGAACATGGGTGCACATGTATCACTGTGATGTGATGTTTTCAGATCTTCTGGGAAAATACCCAGAAGGGGAACAGCTGGGTTGAATGGTACCTATGGACCTAATTTGCTGAGGAATCTCCAAACTGCTCTCCACAGTGGTTTCACCAGTCTGCATTCCCACCAGCAATGGAGAAGAGTTCCTATTTCTCCACAGCCTCACCAGCATTTGTCATTGGTTGATTTCTTAATGATAGCCATTCTTACTAGGGTGAGGTGAAATCTCAATGTTTTAATTTGCATTTCTTGAATGACTAACAATGTTGAACATTTTTTCATGTGTTTATTTGTCATTTGTATTTCTTTATCTGAGAAGTGTGTATTCATCTCAGATGCCCATTTTGAGATCGGGTCTTTGGACTTGGAGGGACTGATGTTTTTCAATTCTTTATATGTCCTAGATAGAAGACTTTTGTCTGAGGAACAGTCAGCTAAAATTTGTTCCCAATTTGTGGGTTTTCTTTTTACTCTGCTGGTGATTTCTTTAGATGTGCAGAAACTTTTCAGTAAGATGAGATCCCAGTTGTTGATTCTTTGAAGTATTTCATGGGCACTTTGGTTTTTGTTCATGAACTCTCTGCCTTTCCCTGTGTCTTCAAGGTTTTTACCTACTTTCTCTTCCAATAGATTTAGTGTTTCTGTTTTAATCTTGAGATCTGTGATTCATTTCATTTGGTGCATGGTGATTGACTTGGGTCTATTTTCAGTCTTTGGCAGATGGCAAGCCAAATTTTTCCAGCACCATTTATTAAAGAGACTATCTTTCTCCCTGTGAGTTTGTTTGATCCCTTTATCAAAGATTAGGTGACTGAGTGTGTTTGTGGTTGTGTCTGTGTCTTCCAGTCTGTTCCGTTAATCTTCTGGTCTGTTTTTTAGCCAGTACCATGTTGATTTTATTACAGTAGCTTTGTAGTATAATTTCAGGTCAGGGACTGTAATTCCACCTGACTTGTCTCTGTTGCCCAGGATTGCTTTTGCTATTCTGGGTCTCTTCTGGTTCCAGATGAATTTAAGGAATGTTTTCTCTAGATCTGTGAGGTATGTTAATGGTAGTTTAATGGGAATTCCATTGAATCTGTACAACAATTTTGGTAGTATGGCCATTTTCACAATGTTGGTTCTTCCTATCCATGAGCAAGTAATATTTTTCCATTTATTGAAATCCTCTTCAATCTCTTTTTTCAGAGTACTGTAGTTTTCATTGAATAGATCTTTTACTTATTTTTGTTAGATTAATTCCTAAATATTTCAATTTCTTGCATGCTATTGTGAAAGGTATTGTTTCCTTAATTTCTGTCTCAGTCTGTTTGTTGTTTGTGTATAGGAATGCTATTGATATTTGGGTGTTGACTTTGTATCCAGCTATACTGCTGAATTTGTTGGTTAATTCAAGGAGTCTTCTTGTGGAGTTTTGGGGTCTTCCATGTAAACTATCATGTCATCTGCAAATAGTGATAGTTTTATTTCTTCCTTCCTATTCTTATTCCTTTTATTTCTCTCTCTTGTCCAATTGCTCTGGCTAATGCTTCCAGCACTATGTTGAACAGCAGTGGTGGCAGTGGACATCCCTGTCTTCTTTCTGATTTTAAAGTAAAAGCTTAATTTTTTGTCCATTTAGTATGATGTTGGTTGTTGATTTGTCATAGATGGCCTTGATCAGGTTGAGGTAAAGACCATCTATTTCTATTTTCTGTAGACTTTTTGTCATGAATGAATGTTGGACTTTGTCGAAAGCTTTTGCTGCATCTACTGAGATGATCATATGGTTTTTGTCTCTGTCTCTATTGCTATGATGTATAATATTAATTGATTTGTGAATATTGAACCATCCCTGCATTCCTGGAATGAATCCGACTTGGTTGTGGCATATGATTTTCTTGATGATTTGCTGCATTCTATTTGCTAGTATTTTATTGAGTATCTTTGCATCTATATTCACTAGAGAGATTGCTCTGTAATTCTCTTTCTTGGTTGGGTCTTTCTCTAGTTTTGGTATCAGTGTAATACTTGCCTCCAAAAATGAGTTAGGGAGAATTGCTTCATTTTCAATTTCATTGAAGCGTTTGAGGAATGTTGGTATTAAATTTTCTCTGAATTTCATATAAAATTCTGCGGTGAATCCATCGGGCCCTGGGCTTTTCTTTGTCAGTAAAATTTTAATCACGTTTTCAATCTCATTAATTGATACTGAGTTGTTCAGTATTTTTACATCTTCTTGACTCAACCTTGGTGATTCATCCATATCTAAAAATCTGTCCATTTTTTCTGAGTTTTCTATCCTATGGGAGTAAAGATTTTCAAAGTAAGTATTAATGATCTTCTGAATTTCTGTAGAATCTGTAGTAATTTAACACTTTTCATTCCCTACTGCATGAATTTGAGTTCTTTTCTTTCTTTTTTTGATAAGGTTGGCTAGGGGTTTATCAATTTTATTTATTCTTTCAAAGAACCAACTCTTTGATTCATTTATTTTTTGTAGGACTTTCTTCATCTCAACTGCATTAATTTCTGCCCTAATGTTTATAATCTCCTCCCTTCTTTGGGCTTTGGGCTTGATTTGTTCTTCTTTTTCTAAAAGTTTGAGGTGCAGCATTAGGCTATTTATTTGATTTCTTTCTGTTTTCCTTATGTGTGAGTTCATTGCTATAAATTTCCCTCTGAGGACTGCTTTCATTGCATCTCACAGATTCTTGTAAGTTGTATTTACATTTTCATTTGTTTGTAGGTATTTTTAAATTTATTCTTCAATTTCTTCTGTGACCCATTGGTTGTTCAGGAGGTTGTTGTTTAATTTCTAAGTGTTTATGGAGCTTTTGGAGTTCCTTTTGTCATTAATTTCCTATTTCATTGCACTGTGGTCAGATAATATACATGGGATAATTTCAATTTTTTGCATTAGGTAGGTTTGCTCTATGGGCTAGAATATGGTCTATTTTAGAGTAAGTCCCACGTGCAGCTGAGGAAAATGTGTATTCTGATGTTATGGGGTAGAACACTCTGTATACATCTACTAAGTCCATTTGTTTGGAGTTTTGGCTCAGATCTGTTATTTCTTTGCTGATTTTTTGTCCAGTTAACCTATCTCTTTGTGTCAAAGGGGTGTTGAGGTCCCCTATTACAATAGTGTTATTAATTATATGGGTTTTCATGTCTGTTAAGATTTTTCTTATATAGTCTGGTGCTCTGATATTTGGTGCATTCATGTTTATGATTGCTATCTCATCCTCTTGCAGTTTTCTCCTAACAAGTATGTAGTGACTTTCTTTATCTCTTTCAATTGTTCTCAGTTTGAAGTTTACATTGTCTACAAACATAATAGCTTTTTTCTCGGTTCCTGTTTCATGGAGGATTGTTTTCCATAAAAAGAATATTTCCAGAAATAATAACAGAAAATTTCCCAAGCATAGAAACAGAACCTGGTATACAGAATAATGAGGCATATAGAACTCCAACTAACCATAACCAAAATAAAACTACACCCAGACATATAGTAGTTTATCATGTTTAACATGATAAAAGTTTATCATGTTTAACTTTAACATTAAATAGCTTATCATGATAAACATTAAGTTGACAAAGGATGGATTATTTTTCATTCTTTGACTTTCAGTCTATGGATTTCCTTTTGAGTAAAATGTGTTTCCTGTATACAGCATATTGTTGGATTTTGTTTCTTAATCTGCTCTGCCAGTCTGTTTCTTTTGACTGGTGAATTGAAGCCATTTACATTTGTGGATATAACTTATATGTGTTGACTTATTGTCATGTTACTTACTTGTTATTGATTTCCTACTTTTTCTAACTGTTTACTTGCTTGCTCTTCTTGATGGTTCCTTTCTATCATTCTTGAAATTGTGGTCATTTTTTTCTCTGTCTAGGGTATCTATTAATACTTTTTACAATGATGGTTTGGCCCTCATGAAATTCGTCAGTGGTTTTTTGTCTTGGGAATATTTTATTTCTCCATTGAATTTGAAGGATAACTTGGCAGGGCATACCAGTCTTGTTTGGAAGCTGTTTTGTCTCAGGACCTGTAATGCTTGACTGCAAGCTCATCTCATTTGGATGGTTTGTGTTGAGAAGTCTGCCGTGATTTTTATGGGCTTTCCTTTATAGGTAATGTTTCTTTTCTCTAGCAGCTTTTAATATTCTTTTCTTTTGCTGGATATCTGGGATCTTGACTATTATATGTCTGGGTGTAGTCTCATCTTGGTTTTGGTTAGTTGGAGTTCTATATGCCTCATTTAGGTGTATCTCAGGTTCTGTTTCCATGCTTGGGAAATTTTCTGCTATTATTTCTGCAAATATTCTTTTTATGTCATTTGCGTTGCCTCCTGCTACTTCATTGACTCCTATTAGTCATACATTATTCCTCTTTGCCTCAACTTGCAGCTGTTGAATAGATTTTTCCTGTTTCCTTGTTGATTTTAAGAGACCTTTCTTTCACGATCACTAGCTGCCATGCTGTCTTTAAAATCTGAAATTCTATCTTCTAGCTTCATTGAAGCAGTTTTGGCAGCTTTCAGTGGAAGCTTTGATTTCCTAGATGTCTCTTTGAATCTCATTCATGTGTTCTAATTCATTTCTATATTTTTCATTCAACGTTTCTGTCCACTGTCTATGTTCTATTTTTTATACATTTCTTCTTTAAATGTGCTGAGCATTTCTTTCATTATAATTGTCATTTCATTTTTTGGCTGAGAGATTTTTCCAATCTTATCTCTTCGATGGCCTGTTGGAGTTATTTCTTTACTTCCATTGCAATCATTTCAGCAATTTCAGATGTATGTTTGCCAACTTCTATGTCAGTGTCTCCTGGACTTGTTCTGAGTGGGGTGGAGCTCTGAGATTGTGTTTTAGTCCTTCGTCTTGTCATGTTTGATACTGGATGCAGAAAGCTCAGTCTTCCTCTTCCCTGGCAGCCCAGCAAAGGCTGCTAGTGTCCCTAGTTTTCCTGGTGGTCAGGCTTGCCCCTCAGTGTCCGCTGGGAAGCACTGCTTAGTCTGGGGTTTTCCAGCAGATGGTGAAGTGTATCTAGTTCTCTCAGGTGTCAGACGCGGACCATGATGTCAGCTGATGGCAGACCATCTGACCCAGCGACCTCTCACAGTTTAGGACATGTGTATGACCCAGAATCCAGTTGGAGTGGTGGCACAATCCTGGCCCAGTGATCCTGTGGCCCTAGGCAGTTCAGGGTACAGGCAAAACACAGACATGAACTGCAGGGTCAACAGTTTGTAGACCACCCGATTCTGTGTCTCCAGGCAGCTCAGGACACACACAGGAGCCAGACACGGGCTGCATTGGCAGTGATCATGGACTGCCTGTATCTGTGACCTCCAGGAGGTCAGGGCACAAGTAAAGCCCAGAACTGAACCGCAGTGCCAACAACTCGTGGAGCACCGCTCCAGGACTTCATTCTGCTGGGCATGTGTGGGGAGGGCCCACATGCGAACTCTGGTGAGAGCAGTTTGTGGGTCTTTTGAGTGAGGCTCTCCTGCCTGCACTGGGTGCACAGAGGGCAGAGACTTAGACTGTTCCATTCAGTTTTATACAATGCCTTCTGAACAAATAGACTTAGTAGATATCTACAAAGTGTTCCACCCCAGAAAATCAGCATGTACATTCTTCTCAGCTGCACATGGGATGTTCTTCAAAATAGACCACATACTAGTTCATAGAACATGCTTAGGTAAATGCAAAGGAATTGAAGCTATCCCATGCATATTATCCGGCCATAGTGCAATGAAATTAGAAATCAATGGCAAAAGAAACCACAAGAATTTCATAAACACATGGAAATTAAATAACACCCTCCTGAAAAACCAATGGGTCACAGATGAAATTAAAGAAAAAAATTAAACAATTTCCACAATTAAATAATAATACCAGTGCAATTTACCAGAACTTATGGGATACAGTGAAAGCAGTCCTCCAATGGAAATTTACAGCAGTGAATTCTCATATCATGAAAACAAAGTAAGCTCAAATAAACAACCTAATATTGAACCTCAAGCTTCTAGAAAAAGAAAAGCAAGTCAAACCCAAAGCTCATATAAGGAAGGATAATACAAAGATCAGAGCAGAAATTGATGCAATGGAGACTAAGAAAACAATACAAAGAATCAATGAATCAAAGAGTTGGTTCTTTGAAAGATTAAAATTGACAAAGATAAAATTGACAAATATTTAGCCAACCTTATTGAGAAAAAGAAGGAAAATACTCAAATACATGCAAGTAGGAATCAAAAGGGTGAAATCACAACACATTCTGCAGAAATCCATAAGATCAATACTTAATTTGAGAACCTATACTCTAATACAATGGAAAAGGCAAAAGAAATGGACAGATCCCTAGACATATGAATTACCAAAGCTGAATTAAGAAGATATAAAAACTCTAAATAAACCAATATCAGTCAATGAAATTAAGGATGGAATTAAAACACTACCACCAGAGCAAAACCCCACTCCTGATTGATTCAGTGCTGAATTCTACAAAAAATATAGAGAAGATCTAATGCCTCTATTTCTCAAACTTTTTAATGAAATTGAAACTGAAGTGTGGTGGGTTAACTAATGGTCAACTTGTAACACCCTGTTGAACTGAATCAGTGTGGTTCTAGAGTAGAAGGTCCACCTGAGGCTTGTTGCCAGCAACATAAAAGAACTGGAGGGGAAGATGGTAGGCTGTTGATTGTCCTGGAGAAGCTTGTCGTGCTGGCTTTTGTGATGTGAATTCAGCTATTCTCATCATTGGAGGAGCTCAGGTCCTTGCTGTCACTGAGGATGGCTGCAGTTCTCTTTGAGTGAGATCTGGTCCTTACTTTGAGTATTGCTTCCTGGTTCCAGTGCAGATACCTCAGCCCACTGGTACAGATCCTACATCCCACTGGTACAGATTATCTAGCTTTCACTACTGATCTTTGGGCCTTCCTAGTGTAGATCCTTGATACAGACTTGAATGAACTATTGTCATGGGCTTGAGGCCTCCAGCTAGACTGATGGAGGACATTGCCAAAAGCTCTAGGTCTTCAGCTGAACTTATACTGGACATTGCCATGGGATCCAGGTCCTCAGCTAGATTCCTTGGGTCTCTAGTATATGGAAAGATCTCCTGCACACTTCCACATTTGACTTTTTGAATGAATATTATAAAATAATCATATAAATTATGTGTCCTGTATTAATTATTTTCCCTTGTAAACTCTAACTAAAACAGGAAGCAATACTCCCGAATTCATTCCTGCAAACCCTAACTAAAACAGGAAGCAATACTCCCAAATTCATTCCTGGAAACAAGCATTAATGATATCCAAACCAGAGAAGGATCCAACCAAAAGTGAACTACAGGCCAAACTCCCTAATGAACACAGGCACAAAAATCCTCAATAAGGTATTGGCAAACAGAATGCAGAAAATCATCAAGAAGATTATACACCATGAACAAGCAGGATTCATCCCAGTGATGTAGGGATGGTTCAACATACACAAATCAATACATGTAATGCAGCATATGAACAGAGCCAAGGACAAAAACTGTATGATCATCTTAATAGATGCAAAAAAAAAGTATTTGACAAAGTCCAACATTCATTCATGATAAAAACATTCTACAGAAAATTGGAATAGACAATCTTTATCTCAATCTGATGAAAGCCATCTACAACAAACCAACAGCCAACATTATACTAAATGGTCAAAAACTGAAAGCTTTCACTATAAAATAAGGAACAAAACAAGAAGTCCACCGTCACCACTCTTACTCAGGGTAGTTCAAACATTAGCCAGAGCAATTAGATAAGGAAAAGAAATAAAAGGAATTAGGATAGGAAAAGAAGTTAAATTATCATTATCTGTGGACAACATGATACTTTACATAGAAGACACCAAAAGCTGAATCAAAAGACTTCTAGACTTAATAATCAATTTAGTAGCATAACTGGATACAAAGCCAACACTCAAAAATCAATAGCTTTCCTGTACACAAATAACAAACTCACTGAGAAAAAAGTTAGGAAAATAATACCTTTCATACTAGCATCCAAAAAAAAAAAAGAAAGAAAGAAAGAAAAGAAATACCTAGGAATCAATCTAACAAAGAAAGTAAAAGGCCTCTACATGGAAAACTATAGTACTCTGTAAAAAGAGATACCAGCAAATGGAAAGATAACCATTTTTCTTGCATAGGAAGAACCAATATACTGAAAATGCTCGTATTCCTAAAATTGTTACACAGATTTAATGAAATCCTGATCACAATTCCAATAGCATGTCTCATAGAATTAGATAAAATAATCCCAGAACTCTTGAAAACAAAGGAAATTCTAGGCAACAAAAGCAAAGCAAGAGGTATCACAGTCCCTGACTTGAAATTATACTACAAAGATACTGTAATAAAAGCAGCATGGTACTAGCAATAAAACAGATCTGAGGATCAATGGAACCGATTATAAGATGCAGAAACAACTCCAGACATATTCATCCACCTTGTCTTTGACAAAGGAGCCAAAGAAGGCTTTCACTGGAAGAAAGATAGCCTCTTTAATAAATGATGCTGGAAAAACTGGCTTTCCGTGTGCCAAAGACTGAAATTAGACCCACGTCTATCACCATGCACTAAGCTAAAGTCAAAATGGATCAAAGATATAAATATTAAAACAAACACTAACTCTACTGCAAGAGAAAGTAGGTAGAAATCTAGAAGACATTGGTGTAGGCAAAGACTATCAACAAAACCCCAGCTGCACAGAACTACCACAAAGAATCAACAACTGGAATCTCATCTTATTAAAAAGAAACAACCCACAGTGTGGGAAATTTTTTTGTTATTTAATGGCTAGTCTCTGTATCACTTAATAGCATCTTTCTTGCCAGGTTTGCTTGTTATACTTCAGAATACACAAAATATAAGATTAAAAAATGGCAGAGCTAAGGTTCACAATACATGTGGCAAGACTGCAATTAAAAACCACACACACACAAAAACTAGTTCTAAATGTTTTCCATAGACACTTAGATTGAAAGAATTCACTTCAGTTCATTGATAGCAACTACTATTGAAGAAGGAAAGAGGAAAGAGTTCAAGGTTGTGGTCAAAGGGACTTTACTATATTCATAATGCCTGCATTACTTTATTCAAAGTACTTAAGTCAAATGGGAAAACTTTCTAGCTGTTAATTCTGCATAACAAGGATATGGGTATTTAATATTCTTTTAATTTTTTATGCATGTTAAGTTTTTCTTAAAATTTAAAAGAAAAAAGTGAAAGAGGACAAAAAGTTTCATTAGGCAAAACATTCCCAGAGAAGATTGCTTGAAAATATCAACATATGTTGATAAATAAAACATGGTAATAGTCTTCTCAGGCTGCTGTAACAAATAGAACAGACTAAGGGATATAAATAATTAAATTTTTTTACAGTTACAGAGGCCTGAAGTCCGGGGTCAATGTCAACAGAGTTGGTGCTTTGTGAGGCTTCTCTCTGAAGCTTGAGGATGTCTGTTTTCTCTATGTGTCTTTGTATTTTCTTCCCCTTTATATAAAATGTGCTAAAAAATACAGTAAATGTTTAAATTTTAAAAATTATTACAGTAAAAGACACATTGCCACTAATCCCCTCAAAATACTTCCACTCACTTTCATCACAATTACTCTATTGTTCTTGCCACTTTCTGAAGCAGTTCTGGAAGTCTTATTCTGTGTGTGTCTTTAGTTGCACTGCCATGGCTGCCTTGATGTCTTGAATTGCTGCAAAATGTTTACCTTTCATGGTCATTTTGACTTTGGAGAAGAGCCATAAGATGCATGGTGCCAGATCTAGTGAATAAGGTGGATGCGAATACACCATAAGTTTTTTTTCTTTTTCTTTTTGGTCCTGGGAATCAAACTTAGGACCTTGCATGTGCCAGGCAGGCACTTGTGCCATTGAACCGTATCCCCGGTCGCCATCATGTTTTGTTTGACAGAAATTGCTAAAAATATTTTGAAACAAATCAGCATATCGAAGCAGGCATGACAGCACAACTAAGAATAGTCACAAAAGAGGACTTCTAAAACTGCTCAGAAAGTGACAACGGTGGGATAAGTGTGTTTGATGTAAGAGGGAGTATTCCAAGGGGATCATGCAAATGTGTCTGTCTTGGTTCCTTTTCTCTTGTTGCTGAGACAACATACCTGACACCCAAATTAAAGAGGGAAAGGTTTAGTTAGCTCACAGTTTGTGGAGGTTTCAGTCCATAATCAGCTGGCTCCAAGGCAGGGTGGCATGGCACAGGGCAACAGCTAAAGGCAGAAGAAGACAGCAAAAGCAGCAAATCAAAAGGGGCAGAGCAAGCCTCTTTTCCTCCCTTATATTGTATGTTGGCTACTTGCCCTCTGGTGAGTGTAGCACTTATACCATCTTGGTGCCCTCCTCTTGCACAGGCTCAGGAAGTTTACAAAGTGAGACCCAGGCCCCTTGCTGACTCAATTAAGCTTCTAAACTTCTCAAGTTGACACAATGTATCAACCATTATAGTGTCTTCTACTGTAACAAATTTTTTAAAAATTTAAACATTCACCATATTTTTTGTTCACACTGTGTACATGTCCGTGTCCTATTTTCTTCTTCTTATAAGAACACCTGTTATATTGGGTTAGGGCCCACTCTAATGACCTCACTTAATTACCTCTTTAAAGTGCCTGTCTCTAAGTATAGTCACATTCTGGCATACTGGAGGTTAGAAACTCAACATAGACATTTGGTGCCATTGCAGGGGCATAATTCAGTCCATAATGGGGGCCAAGCAATGACCCCTGGTGCTCTACTTCACCACCCAGGAGACTCCTGTCATCTCTTTCTGATTCTGCTGCTCCCTATTGCTCTTTCCAGCAACCAGGCAGAGTTTCTTGCCTGTTCCTTCTTGACCTTCCTTGACTGCAACTCCTGATTCCTCCAGCCAATTCAAGGAGTAGATCCAGCAAGATGGATCATGAGAAACCATGGGCACAGCAGACATTATAGCTATCTTGACAGACAGAAGAAGATACTTGGGCCTAGAGATATTAGAATACTTGCTCGAAGTCCCAGAAAATGGTGTGTAACTTTTGACTCTCAATCCAGTGCTTCTTCCACATAGTGAGTCAATAAGAAAATGACCCAACCCAGAAGAGGGAAGTTAGGGCTTCAAGAACTGTTTCAACCTTTACCAGTAGTGTATTGTTAGTCAGATTAAATAAATTCCCTAGGCTAGAGTCCCTGGACCCACACATGAGACAAGACATCTCTGTAACATATGCTCAGGCTCTCCACATCTTGATCACTGAGAGATTCCTGGGAAAGGAGTCCAATCCAGAAGCTACATATTTCAGCAAATGGCAAGTGCAGACTTTGCTTGTGTCATTATACTTGTCAGTTAGGGCTCTTTGTGGGAAGCAGCTAGCCCTATTAGTAATGGGGTCTTAAAACTTTCGTTCTGCATCAGAGACAGCTGATCTCTCTCCAGATTAGAGTCAGAAAAATGAAGAGCAGCTAACTTGAGCCTCCAGCCCTCACCCTGAGTAGAAGCCCATGACATCTCTTTGGAGTCAGGAAAATATTTACCTGGCAATTATACTCTAATGTGCTCATTTGTCCCTCCCTTGCAGTGGATGCTTAATCACCATGGAAAATAATCTCTTCTCTAAACTACATATTTCATAACTTCGCCCCTACCAGAAATGTGCTCCCAGGTGTCTTTTCTTTTAAATATTTTAAAGCACATTTGAATGGAAGAGACAATGCTTGGAGTAGAGATCTGCAGTTACATTTTCATGAAACATAGAACAGGCCAGCCCTGTCTCATTGTCATCCCAAGCTCATATAGCAGTTTCCTAACTGTGGTGCCATTGACATTTTGGGCCAGATGATTGTCTGGGGGGCTGTAACATCCCTGGCTTCTCCCCGGTAGATGCCAATAGTTCCTTTCCTCCAAACTGTGGCAGTATGACAATACCAAACACTGCAGCATTAACAAAGGTCCCCTCAGGAACAAAATCATTGCCAGTTGAAAACCACTGTCTTAGAAGGGAGGGTAAAACACTGGGGATGCTCTTTGCCCTTTCCCACCTGATATCAAAGACTATAGGAATTTCCCAGTGCTGACTGATGCGATAAACAGAGATAAAGGATAGGTGAGCGTTAAAAATATATATATATATATATATATATATATATATATTTTTTTTTTTTTTTTTTAATGTACCTCAAACACACAGCATGTACACATCCTAAAAGACCACTTGCAGAGTTGGTGTTGGAACATCATGCACAGTGAATGTTTCCAAGTGTTCCAATATTTTGCTCGGCTTGCATGGTGACACTGCAGGGCAGATCAGCTGTGACTGTAACTTTGCGTACTCTTTAAAAATGGCTCCTGTCCCAGACATGTTCCCCCTCCTGTGAGGTGTTTGCTGTGATTTGATTTTTCTTCAGGAAAAAAGTTTCCACTGTAGAAATTCCTTTTCAACTTGTTAAAATTTATGAAAAATCTGTTCGAGTCTATATTATGCATAAAAATGGTGTGGAACGCTCAGGGAGGGGTGAAAGGAAGCTGGGCTGACTCTAGGCAGAAATTGCTGCCTAGAGAGAGCGCTGGTCATTGTTGGGAGTAGCTGACTCAGTGGGAAGAGGCTTGAATGAGAAGTTGGGAGCCCTGGGCTCCTGTCCTGGACCCTTATGGCTTGAAGGTCCTAATATCTGACAATTGCCTGACATTGGTAGGTTGCTAGGACAACAGATCATGATGAACCATGCCTCCTCTGGGCCCATCTCCCTCTGCTGTGTCCTGCTGCAGGTCTTTCTCTCAGGTGGCGGAGTTTTCTTTTCCATCCTTTGAACCTGGACTGGACTTTGTGATTTGTTTTGGCCAATAGAATGTGGCAGCCCTCTGCCTCTCTAGACCAGTCCTTCAGGGGCTTTGCATGCTTGGCTTTCACTCTCTTGCCATGTGAAGAGGTGTGATGTAGCTTCCTCGAGGATAAAGGTCTACATAAGGAGAGAAGCATCTGCCCCACAAAAGCAGCCAAGGCCAGAGCTCCGCCAACTTGCTTGCTGCATGCTACTATGTGGGAGAGCCGAGAGAGACCAACAGAGGACCAGCTCCGTGAGCCCTGCTGTGAAAACTGACAAATGGTGCTTGTTGTAAGCCGCAAGTTTTGGAATACTTTGTTACATAGCAATAGATAAGTGAGCAGCTTATTAAAAGACTTTCTAAGAAATACTTTGTAAGCCAGGCTTGTGGGGTATAGTGAGTTCAAGTCTAGGCCAAACTACACAGAGAGCCCTTGTCTCAGAAAACAAACAAAGAAGAAGAAAGAGGGGTGAGGAGGAAGAGGAAGACAAGTATCTTGTAAACAACCTCCTGCATGTTAAACATATCGCAGCAAGATACTCCCTTCCTTCCTCCATGGTCAATTCCTTTTCTCTCAAACTAGAACAAGTTCTTGCACTTTTTTATTCCATTTAAAGAGCAGAAATGAGCAAGTGAAATGAACAGACACTTCACAAAGGGAGAAGTACAAATGGCCCACAAACATATGAAAAAATGTTCAGCATCTCTAGCCATTAGAAAAATGCAAATTAAAACAACACTCAGATTCCATCTTACAACAGAAGGGATGGAAATTATCAAGAAGTCAAAATATAGCAAATGCTGGTGTGGTGTGGTAAAAAAACAAAACCTCCTACAATCCTGGTAGGACTTTAAACTGGTACAGTTATGGTGGAAATCAGTATGGAGATTCATCAAAGAACTAAAATTAGAAATTCCACATGACCCAGCTATCCCCCATCTAGATGTCTTCCCCAAAGAGCTAAAGACATTGTACAGCAATACATTCATACCAATGTTTATAGCAGCACATATAGCTAAATCCTGGAGGTAGCCTGTATACCCATCAACAGATCATTAGATAAAGAAAATGTGGTATCTATACATAATGGAATACTACTCGGCTATAAAGAAGGACAAATTCAAGACATTTGTAGGAAAATTGCACCTAGAAAATAGAATGTTGAGAGAAATAAATCAGACACACAAGCTTAAATACCACATAGTATCTCCCATTTGAGTAAGGGAAAGCACAAACAAAAAACACAATAAAGGGTGGGTAGGAGGAGACAAGGGAATAGGTCTCTTGCAGACAGAAAGACCCCAGAGATGGAGGGCAAGAACAGGGAGAGTGGGGGAGGGGAAATGAGTAGACTAAAGATGTCCTATGTACAGGAACCTAATAACCTCAATGGATGTAAACATTACATATGATAAACATGAGATAGGATTAATATCAGCAAAGACAAAAGTGTGTAAAGATTTAGAGGAGGAAAAAGGGAGCTGCAAGAGAAGGGAATTAAAGAATTGAGCAGTATTATGTACAAGTACCTTCTCCCTGGGATAACTGCAAACTGTTCTGCGAACATTTACTAATTTACAAAAAAGGGCAGTGTCTCTGTATCTATCTATGTTCATTTGTTTTCTTCTTGCATTGCTGGAGCTGGGTCCTGCGGGGCACAGTGAAGTCAGACAAAGTCACCTTTAGCCTCTACTCTGGGCAAGCCACACCTACTGAAAAGACACAGCTCTCATTTTAGGGAAAATGTAAGTTAGGCAACTAAGGAAATGCCTTCAGGAAGAAAGATGTCCTCCCTGACTGCACAATCAACTAACAAAAACTATGCCATTTGGAAGAATGTTGCATATAATCTTCTTGTCACTATGAAGTTGGCTGGATCTTGTATTGTTTGCTGCATGCCTTTTTCCTTCTCTTGTTTTATCTCTAATTTCTGTTTTATAGTTTAAAATATAATTATTATTATAACATCTCTAAAGTCCCACAAAAGGAAACAGAATAAAGGCCATGAAGACTTTCCACAGGGTTGGTACACAGATATTCCCTCTTTGGTCAGAGACAGAAAGTAAAAGGCCAACAGGAACCTTCCCATGGTTCTTAATTGTCTTACTGTTTCCTCGTAGGGTATAGAAGAACTCAGCTGCAGAAATCGGAAAGGGGAAATTCAGTCTCCCAGCTTGAAAGGGGTGGAACACCACAGGGCCCTTCCCTCTGAGCTGTTATCTGATCAGAGTGATGTGGCCATTGAGGACACTGATATGTAATTGCCTGCCATAAAAACCTGAAGGGCTCCTGCTGCCTCATTGCTATTGATCTGAGAATCAATAGAATTTGTTGCTGTCTTTTCTGGACAGAGAAGTTAGTATCAATGAAGACACTGGTATTGGGTAGTTGCACACAATTCCATCATTCTTCCGCTGGGGGATGCACCTTGCAGTTCTTTCATACAGGCAATTCCAACAAGATAAAGTCCTTACACTACAAGGTTTCATGTCGTCTGTCTCAGGAGCAAACCCCTGACAACAGATAACATCTGACAGGACAAATTTGCACATTAAAGTATTAATATTACATTTTATATTATGTGAATTTGAATATGGAAGTTTCAACCTATCCATAATACAAGAGTTAGAACAACTTCCAACACCGAATGTGCGTCTCCCTCTCTCCATTTCTCTCTGTCTGTCTCTCTCCAGCATCACCAATGGTCCTTGTGCCAGTGCATGCTGGTTGTACTCCTGGGCAAGAGAAACGACTGGCTCTAAAATTATTCGATGACATTAACTTTGGCTCTTGTCATCTACTACACAGAGCATGTAAACCTTCTTTCACACAGTGCAAACTATTAGCACCACCATTAGTTATAACAGTGTTTGTAGCCATGCGAAAGCTCATATGTGATAAGTGGCTATTCCTCATTTCCTTATGTCCCACATCACACATATACACACACCTGGTCTTCTCCCAATTCAGTTTGGGATATGTAGATATCCATTATTTATCCAGATAAAGATGTTTAGTAAGAAATAGAATTAACAAGTCAAGAGTTCTGGAGAGAAGACTGAACAAGGAGTGAAAACTGAGGGAAAAGTCACCTAATTACAAATTGTCCAATGCAGCAGCACAGCATGGTGAAGTACTTGTGCCCTGATGCTGGGCTCTGCTGTGGTAGAACTGGTAATCATGAACATGACCCCTTTCCTGACTGGGCTTCCACGTCCCCATTTGTGGGATAAAGGGGTAGCATGATCTCAACTCTAAGCCTCCTTCCAGCTAACACATGTTTGTGACAGGATTGCAAATGCTAAAGTGTTCCTTATCCTCAAAGAACTTACTGTCCTCTGGGGATGGGCAGGTTGACAAGGCAGTGAGTTGCAGAAACAAAAGAGAGCACATCAGGAACCTGTAGCCCTATATTCACCACACAGTGGGAATAACCACTATTCAGTTGTCAGGAAACAGCCAGGAAGCATGGGAAGCTTTGAGCTTGGGGCCACCAGATCCAAGAAGCTCTTGGTTAAACCTCATTCTCAGCCCTTCATGGGACTGTTTGTCTTACAATTCTAATAATTTGAGTTCTAGTCAAAGTTTCACCTACTCTCCAGCATTCAGTGTTTTGGTCTGCAAAACAAAGAGGTTGGGCCACATGATTTCTTGGTTTACACAGGCTTATGTAACTCAAGTATTGTGAATCTACAGTGGCCTTCAGGCTACCAAGAACCGGCTTTATGATTTTGGGGTCTTCTGGCAGCTTCAACAGTTTTTTTAGAAGGTTAGAGGTTCTGGAGCTTTAAATAATTTTCCTTCTGAAATGTCTCTAAGTCCTTGGAAAGGTCTTGGAAAGGGTCTACACAATTGTCTTTCCACTAGGGTGCTTTGGGTAGATTTCCAGATATGCAAGCATCGCCACATGCATACGAGTCAGGAAGCAAGAGTTAAGTGGTATGAGCAATTCTGAATCCAAGGACTGATCCGGGCCCCTAACAGGTAAGACTGAACTGGAAGTCTAATAATTCTGACTATCAAAAAATTATACCTAACTTGTTGAGAAGCTGAACTTGGAAAATACTAACAATAATCACAATAATAGCAAATATTTATTGAATGCTTGTAATATGCTTAGGGCAAACAAGGACTTATGTATAAGCTAAGTAATTTGCCTTACGTACCTCTGCTAGTACTGACAGATCTGGATCTGGGAATGAGACTCAGGTCTGTTAGTCTCTGAGATCCCTAAGTAACCACCCTCGTGTGCTCTCACAGCCCCTCACAGACTTTAAGAGAAGCCTTTGCTCATCGTGTCAGCATCTGTGGGAATGCTAAGTAGAATCACAGTGTTCCTGCTTTAAAGACTTTGGGGATAAACTTTGAATATTTTCTGTGTTTGTCACCCCATCTTTGGCTACATTAATGGCCCAATCCCTAGAGGTCTCAGGCCACATTAATATGTCCAGTTTACAAACTCACTGGAATCACATTCCCCGGCCATTTCTTTCAGTGTCCTAAATTCTTAAGGAAACCATAGAAGGCGGAGACAGTATGGTGGGCTGAAGGTTAAAGACCAAGCAGAGAGCTGTCAAGAAATGAGACACATAGCTATTTATGCTACTCATGCGATCTTCTAAAACCCAGCTATAATGTAGTGCCCTTGGTTAACCTGATATGCACACTATGAACTGAGCTTGGAAATCAGCTACAACTGGGCTCTAATCGTAGTTCTGAAGCCTTGCCCAAGCCAATCTCTTTTTTCTGAGCCTCACCTCCCTCATCTGTACAACAAGATAGAATCAAGTCCATTCAGGATTGTTTTTAGTATTCTTGGAGATCACACATGCACAGGGGTTAGCCCAGTAAATGTTCCAGATGGGCAATACTATTTGTGGTACATTCTCACTGGCTTCAAACCTAGCTCCATCTTACCATGCTGGGCAGAATGGTGCCATGCCTTTTCTTTTTCTTTTTTTCCGGTACCGGGGATCGAACTCAGGACCTTGCGCTTGCCAGGCAAGCGCTTATGCCACTGAGCTATACCCCCAGCCCCTACCATGCCTTTTCTGACAAGTTCAAAAGTCTGCCTGCTTCTGGAACTCTCTTTCTGATGTAACCCTCTTTCCATTTCATGAACAGAAAGAAGTAAATCAAGTGATCTTGAACAAAAGCATGATTAACTAAGCAATATTAACTAAGCACTGACTATGGACAAAACACCAAATTAGGCATGAGGGGATCATGTTCTATGGAGACGAGCATCTGGTTGGAGAGATAAGAACAATACTCATGAGAACATTAAGCTATAAGAATACAAGATTGTGTGTGACTAAGCATGGCATTAACACAGGGGATAACCGCTAAAGTTGCTTTAGATGTTCAGCCAGTGGTTCATCCCAGTCCCTGACAAAGTGTTACCAGAGGCCCTGGGAACCTAAAAGATCTTTACTTAGTTATAAGCACAAACACCCTGCCTGAGTCAGAGTGATCTTGCTGGCTCTGTGGGTAGGTACTATTGCATGCATGGTGGCAACGATTTGTGTGTGGGCTGCTGTTCCATTCCCAGAGGGCAGAGCTCATGTTTGGGCTTGTAGGGTGTTTCCCACTCAATAAACAAAAAAGTGGCCATAACAGGGCTAGGGCCAACCCTAAAGAGAAAGAACACTGACCCAGAGGTCAGGAGGCTTGGGTCCTAATTCCATCATGACTAGTAACTCCTTACATGACCTTCTGCAAGTTCTTTTGCCCTTCTAGTTATAATATGAAGAAAGTGGGTCTGACAGGGTTTCCAGACAGTACTCCATGGTACCCACAGATCTCTGGAAATTCTGGAGTTCAAGGGCACTAGTGAACCATAAAGACAGGTGAGTGGTAGGCAGGAGTCAGGGTTATCTCTCTCCATCGTCCCTTACCTTCAACCAGAACAGCCCACTTACATCTTTTTCGATACTGGATTCTTCAGTAGCTTTCTTGGAGAAATCATCTTTCTTGTTCTCCTTTACATCATGTTTTTACACAGAGGTCAAAAGAGTCCCAGAGATAAACCAGTGAATAGAACATACAGACAGTCCTAAAGCTTCTCTGTCTCTGTCTCTGTCTCTCTCCCCACCTCCTAGGGTCTCAAGTATGATATGCCCATGCTAAAGTCTCTTTTCTTATAATTTCAACAGTAATTTGTTTATCCAAGAAGAACTTACTCCCCATCTTTTTCAGATTTGGGAATAAATTATGGTTCCTAAATTCCAAAAAGAGTAAACTGAGGATGGGGCAGAGAGTAAGGACTGATTTCTGCCCATGACAAAGCACACCTAAGTATCAGCTCTGACAAAGGCTACATAAAGTCTGGGTAGCGCCCAAAGGAGACCCTGGCAGGTGGGTAGGTCCTTCATGACTCTACTCCCTGTTGACAAAGAAGGTGGTTGGGGTCTGGAGAAAGGGGCACATGGGCCACTCTGAGGACTCCCTAGAGTAGCTGTCACTCTCTCCACTATTGGCTTCTTAACCATTTGCCCAAAAGTCAATGTGACATGCAACTAGGCTTTTTGTCCTGTTTTCAATTAACAGATTTTATTTTTCACAGAAAAATTGAGCCAAAACTACAGAGAGCCTGCACAGACCCCTCTCTGCTTTTGCATAATTGTGGTACATTCACTACCAGTGATGAGCCAACATGGGCGCTTTATTACAAACTAAGGTCTATAGTTCACATTTGTACCCTTTTTTCAAAAACTTAAGTAAATGTTTACTGAAGCTTAAATTGTGGTACAGAAATAGTTTCAACTAGGGTAATTCAGTGAACAGTGAAGGTAGAAATTATGCAACCCAAATGATCCTCTCCTGTCATATAGGATTAGAGTACTACTCTAGCTGTAGTCTTAATTTTTCTAGACTTTGTTCCGTTCAAATTTTTGGAGATTTTCAATATCAGAATTCTTAATTGTATCTTCTTTCAAGGGGTAGGGGAAGCTGGGGATTAGACCAGGAGTGCTATACCACTGAGTTACTTTTTCAGCCTTTAAAAATTTTTTTTTAAATTTTGAGGCAGGTTTTCACATTACTCAGGCCAGCCTTGAACTTGCAATCCTCCTGCCTCAGCCTCCCAAGTAGCTGGGATTGCAGGTACTGTATTGCCACTGCACACAGCTCACTGCTAGAATTTTTAAATCTATTAGGGACCAAAAACTCAGACCTCAAGCTAACAAATGTTATCAAGTCTACAACCACAAAATTAATTTGAGCACTAGGCCTCACAATAGCTCTTCAAAACATTAGGTGTTGTGCTTATTACAGAATGAAAGTGGTTGCACTGATTGAAAGTTTCATTGAGGAAACTTCTGATCACAACGTGCTTAAACAAAAGGCAAAACTGTGTCCAACTAGTTCGTTCTAAACCAACTAGTAGATTTTGGTTAGAAACACTTTGGTTAGAAACGCGTTTTTTTAAAAAAAAAGTGTTTCATTTATAAATATGGAAAAATAAAGCATCACTGCATTAATCCAGAAATTTGTAAACAAAAAAAAAATGGTATTGTGAGGGCAAGAAAAACATAAGGTAGTCAACCTTTTTTTTTTTTTTTTTTTTTTTAAGGTAGTCAACCTTGCTGTTCTCTTGGTTGCTTAAATCCCACAGTATTTTCAAATATAGCTTTAAAATACCAGCCCCTGAAGGCCTATTTGTCTAGTCATTTTTCACTGAATATTCCTGACTTTTGTATGGTGTTTTATTTATTCAGTCATTCCTCTATTCTGCTTCTTAGTGTGTAATGAGTAATCTGAACAACCCTCATTCTGGGTAGTCATCCATATGATACTATGAGCGCTGTGGTGACAGGAAGATCAGAGTTTAGAGGCAAGAGGAAGTCAGAACACAGATAGACATCAGGAAGACACAAGATGGAAAAGCCATTGGTTCTAAGTTGAACCAAATTATGCAATATACTATTAATGGAAAGTAGCAGAAATGGCTAAAGTATATTAGATGAATGGTCCAAGCTGACTTAATTTATTCAATCTAGTACACTTTTTTATGCCAAATATACTTACTAACCAGTTTAGTGGGAAAAAATCCTTTTTATACTACTACTTAGCAAAGTAGTAAGGTATGAAATTCATTAGAATTTAATTTCATTTGCTAAAGAGCACACAGTTTAGTCAGTACACCCTAATCTCAGTCTACAGCTCCCTATGGGTCCTCCCTGCTCACCAGCGCGGAAAAGTTTACTTTTGTTGCTATCTTCCAACAAAGCCCATGCCAACTAAAAAAAGAGAAAGAAGAAAGAAAGAAAGAAAGAAAGAAAGAAAGAAAGAAAGAAAGAAAGAAAGAAAGAAAGGAAGGAAGGAAGGAAGGAAGGAAGGAAGAAAGGAAGGAAGAAAGGAAGGAAGAAAGGAAGAAAGAAAAGGCCAAATTCTCATGCTCTTAAAAGAAAATTTTGAAAAAAAAGAAAATTAAGCCAGGCACCATCTCCCCCATTGGCCTCTGGGTATATGATTAGTATATAAACTCACAGTGTAGCAGTGAACTGATCTATTTGTTTTTTTTTTTTTTTGAACTGATCTATTTGAGTGATGCAAAAGAGACACCATAGTGAGGGAAGAGATTAATTAAAAGACTGCAAGCACAGAGAACAATAATATTTAATAATAATGTATAACTGGAATCATTTTAAGCAGATTCAACTTGTGGAGGGAAAAACGTTAGTTCTTGTTGCAAAAACCATCTGTGCGAAGCAGTAATTGATTTCAATACCTGGTGGTGGCCAGGTATGGTGGTGCATACATATAACCCCAGCACTCAGGAGGCTGAGGCAGAAGGATCACCATGAGTTCAAGGCCAGCCTGGACTACATAGTGTGTCCAGGCCAGCCTGAAAGACAGTGTCTCAAAAAAGAAAAAGAAAAAAAAAAAAATAGCTGGCAGTGTAGCTCAGCAGTAGAGTGCTTATCCAGCACTTGTAAGTCCCTGAGTTTGAGCCCCAGAAACAAAACAAAAGAATATTTGGAGCCATAATTGAAAAAAATCATAAGAAGAGAATACCTTTTCAGAAATAGAGGTAACTGAGTATAAGATTCAGGCAGCAATTTAATAGAACAGTCTAGATGGTTAGGCTGAGGCCAACATATAATGCAGACAAAAGCCTTGTCTGTAGGGAATTTTGGATGACACTTGGAAAAATATTTCACTGCTCATAATCCAAGTTGAATAGTCTGTATGAGTGTTGTAATTTTCACAAGGTAAAAGGGATTTTTCCTTGTGTGTACTTTAATTTCACAGTAAGAATAGCATAGAGTAGTGTGTTAGTCAGCTTTCTCTCACTATAACAAATAGCTGAGATAATAACTTAGAAAGAAAAAATGTTTATTTTGGCTCAGTTTTAGAGATTGCAGCCCCCGGTCAGTTGGCACCATTGCTTTAGGCCTATAGTAGCACATCACGATAGCAATTATGTGGTTAAGCTAAACCACTCACCTCTGGAATAGAAAGTGGAAAAAAAAAAAGAGGAAGAGGAACATGTTAGAGCCCCCATATCCCCTTCGAGTGCATGACTCCAGAGACCTGAAGTTCTCCCTAACTAGACCCAGCTCCTAAAGTTTCTACCACCTTCCAAGAGTACCGTGCTGGGGACCAGCCTTTCCCATAGGGACCTTTGGAAAGCCCTTGAGGTACGGACCATAGCAAATGCCTAAACACAGACGAGCATCCATGGAAGATATCTAAATCCTTTATGTAGTGATTACACTATCATTATATGCTCTTTTTTCAACACTATATCTTTCTGCAACTACAGAGTAGTGGTTATGCAATGCAGGGACTCGCACCTCAACATTTAGAGAGTAGCCACCACTTTCCATGTGTGTTTTCTTTTGGGGTTTTTTCTTCATTTTTCTTAATCAACACGGCTGCTGTTTCTGCTGCTTAGCAAGATTAGTACAAGTAGAATTGTAATCATTGAACAATCAGGCATTTTAAAACCTTCAATCTTTTGGGGCAAAGAAAGCACTGTGGGACATTTACAACTCTGATTAACAAACAGGGTGGCCATGAATCGAAGACTTCAACTTTACTGATTGAGTCATCACAGGAGATCTGACTTAAGTTTGTTTCAAAGATAACTTAAGAAAATTCTGGTTCTGAGGTGTCCAGAATGAATATCCAGCACATTCCAACTGATTTTATTACATTGTCAAATACCCATAGGGATTGAACGCTATAGCATCAATGACAGAATTTGGCATCAGGTTAAGAATTCCATTCTCATGAGTGAAATTGTTGGGGACCACTACAACGTGGCTCTGAGCAGGATTTAATATTAACCAATTGGCTTTTTACATTTACTTGTGAGTTGTCTGAGGCTTAGGCACCTTGTCTGCAGATGGACAGCTGATTCATAGTAAATGTACCTCTATGAGTCACTGGTCACTGCTGAGGCCTGTATTGGCCTGTGACACTGTGACACCTCAAGGACAAGGTGACCGCAGCTGAGAATGCCTGGCTCGTACCCCTATTAACTTCAAAGAGACTATGGCTGCAGGCATCTCAGCCCTGCTGTGGAGGCCTTCCTGGAGATGACATAGTTCTCCTAAGTTGATATAATATTACTTGGAGGAGACCTTGAAAGGATTCCTGCCCAGATTCCTGCATTATCTTCAGTATTCCCCCTCCCTTATTTGTAAACCTAATAAATACAGGTGACTGAGAAAAGTCTTTGGCTAATTCGGAGAATATAGAAGCTGGAAAAGAATTAGTCCCTCCTGGAAGCCCTGAGATCATATTCCATTGTCTCATTTTTTATTTATGCCTTCATCCGTCCACTCGCTTGGGAGATTGCCGGCCTGATCAGCCTGCAATAACTTAGGGTTGTTTAACTCGGTTTTCAATATGAAATCTTCTCAGTAACACCATTCTTTCATGTGGAACTGGCTCATAAGTGCTGGGTTAACTTCACTCATCAGAATTTTCAGGGTTTGATCTGGTTGACCCATTAACAGCCTCTTTGGGAATTCTTACGTCTCATACAATATACTGCTCTGTTTGGGAAAACTGCATTAAGAAACCCTGTTTCTTCCTAGAATTTCCAGTCTGGGAGTCATTGGTGAGAGAGCTTCCTAAAATGTTCATGAGAATAAGTGAAATGTGTGGAGTCAGAGGCTCTATAGTCCCTGGCAAGCTTCACCAGAAGAACCTATCTCAGCAAGAGGTATGGCTGCAGGTCTTCAGAACAGCCCATCTCTGGGAGAGATGTATGGCACACTGGTCAGTGTGCATCCTTCAAAAGCCTTCAGATTTTGGGAGAGCATGAAGATCCCAGAAGTTACTGCCAGGAAAACCAAACCTCCAGTATATTCTTGGTTCCTTTGAAAACACTGTATGGCTTCCATTACTGTGCAGGCAAGGAAATAACCAACAACCACAGAAAATCAACCAAATTAAATCTCTTCCCACTGCTCCTACTGCTGCCACTGCCACAGCCAACTGTTACAGCTGTATTATTAAAGTTCAGGTTCCATTTTATTTGCTTGCTATAATTTTATACTATCTGTTTTTAAATTATTTTTGCCACACTGGGAATTGTGCCCAGGGCTTCATGTATGTTAAGTACTGATCATATCCCCAACCCTGCATTTGTTGGTTTTTAACTAATGTTTTTATGCTTATACCTGTGCTTAATAATCAATAAGATGTTTCCTTCTGTCTGTCTCATCTCTCATCTCTCTCGTCTCTCTCTCTCTCTCTCTCTCTCTCTCTCTCTCTGTCTCTTCTCTGTAAATGAAAAGTTGAATGTGAGTTTGTGTTATGGTTGGTACATTGTGTCAACTTGGAGAGTCTAGAGATTCGGCTGAGTGACTTAGCAGGAAGCCAGGGTGCTTACTTTGTCTACATCTTGAGCCTGTGGAAGAGGAGGGCATGGAGATTGTGTGAGTGCTACCTGCCCCCTGGGTGGGGGTAGCCTGTTTACTATGTAAGGGAAGGAAAGACGCTGCTTGCTTGCCTGCCATTCCTCCCTTTTGCTGGTTGTTTTTGCTGTGCTGCCATGAACGTTTGCCCTTTGCCACGTGCCACTTTGCCTCAGAACCAGCCAAGTATGGACTGAAACCTCCACAAACTGTAAGCTAAATAAAGCTTTCCTTCCTTCATTTTTGGCACTGGGTATTTTGTATCAGCAACGAAAGAAAAGTAACCAAGACAGTTTGCTAGGCATACCCGGTGCTTATACTCTTCTGCTTTTCAGTTGGTGAGAGCAGCAGTGTTAGCTAATATCACCAGCCATACTGTGTTATCAATCTCTCTTTGTGTTGTGCATTCCACGGGTTTTGACAAGTGCATAATGTCATACATCAATCATTGCGATATTATAAAAAATAGTTTAACTGCCATAAAACCCACTACCTTCCATCTATTCATTTATTGCCTTTCCCCCCACTGCTACAACTCCTAGAAACCCTTGCTCTTTCTACTGATTCTATTGGGTTGCCTTTTGTAGAATGTCAGATAGTTGGAGTTACACAGTCTTTTCAGCCTGATTCTATCACTAAACAACATGAATTTAGGTTTCCTCCATGTCTTTTCATGGCTCAATACTTCATTTCTTTTCATTGCAGATACTCCACTGCATAGATGTACCACTATTTGTTTATCCAATCAAAAATGGATAAGAAGGACATCTTAGTCACTTCTAAATTTTAGCAATTATGAATAATGCCCTGTTAAATATTTATGTGCAGGTTTTGTGTTGACATGTTTTCTATTCATTTGTATAAATACGAAGGGTGAGATTGCTGGATCATATGCTAAGACTATGTTTAGCTTTGTAAGAAAGTGCTAAACTGTCCTCCAAAGTGATTGCACCATTATGCATTTCCACTGTCACAGTGCTTTTATTTGTTACTAGATATCATTCTAAGTAAAGAAAAATCAAAACTTTAAATTATTAGCATGAATTTCCCAGCTTACCTTTCTTTACCTATTTTGCACCTCATAAATATGTATTTTGTTCTTATTAAAAGAGTAGAACCACTGCACAAAACTAACCCAAATCTTCCCAGATATGTGTACATTTCACCAACATTCTCCATCTTGACAAAGGCACTGTGCATTGTTCTTCCCCACCCTTTCCTTCTAGGTCATTTTTTTCACACAAGGGACTGATTAACACTGGGAAGTGTTAACTAGACTAAGAAAGCTTTTTTGGTTACTCTGTCTCAGAGCATTTTCGCATTTGAAATGAGTTCTCATTTGCATGGCAAAATGGCTGTTATGGTTTGTGTCTAGATGTCCTCTCAAAGCCTCACATGGTCCTAGGTGGGGCTTTCAGAAGTTGCTGGATCTTGAGTGTGTGATGCTGGAGTTAAGTGTGTGATTCTGGGATCAAGATATACAATTACTAAATTAGTGCACTGATTGATTTGACATAGTTCTGGGTAAGATTAAGAGTGCCCCACTCTGGGAGTGAGTGCTATGTGCCTGAAGGGTGGGTAGCCTAGATGGACTATCAGGGACAAAAAGATTGTGCCTTGCTGCTTGCTGCTGGCTGATGGCTGCTGGCTGCTGGCTGCCCTCTGCCTTCCCTGATTTGCCATGGACTGTTTCTCATCTGTGATGCTCCTCTGCCATGCCACTCTACCTTGGAGCCAGCCAACTATGAACTAAAACCTCTACAAATGGTGAGCTACAGAAAATCTTTTCTCCTTTAACTTTGGCTGTTGGGTATTTTGTCTCAGCAATAAGAAAAGTAACTAAAACAATGACCTCTCAGTGCAGTCAGAGCTCCCACTTAGTCATGGTCATGTTGTTAAGAAACTCCAACTTACTGGTAGGGATCCCAGTATTTACTGAGATTCAGAGCCACCAGCTCTCAGAACACACTTATCTTGTTCCCACTGGAGTTGCACTGAACTGCCACACATAGTGTGAATATTGGAACTCAATGGCTATGGGGCATCCTAAACACTCTCTAAATATGAAGAAAGGGGCGGTGCATGTTTGTACATACCTCTTATGCTCGTTAGCATATGCCATTGACCCAACAATCTTCACTTATAAAACACAAGTGCAAGGGTACAATTATCACACATGTCAAAATGGCCTGCAGAACATCCAACCAAAAACAAGGCCCTTCTTAGGGTGAGCTTTGTGAGATCACACAGGTTCAATATCTGTGGAGCTAGCCCTAGATTTCCTTGGCCTTATATGTCCTGCTCCATTGTGGATCATAGTTCTGTCTTCACATAGGAGAACAGAGATTCTTCCTGTGATCTGCCTAATGTTCATCCAGCTCCCTGAACATCATCCTTTCTCTCCTTCAAAGTCCACATTCAATCGTCAAGTCCTATCGACAGTCCTGCGGCAACAACTCCTGAGCTTTGCACTTTCCATCTCCAATGCAGCCCACTGGATCTATCTGCAACCACTCAAAAGATTCCTGAGGCTTCCCTGCCAGATGCCTCTTTCCTCTAGTGGAATCCCCAGGCTGCAGCCATAGGGGGTTTTCAAGGAAAATATCCCATCTGGTTACTTTGCTGATAACAACTTTCCATATCCCCCAGGGTCCTCAAGATCAAGATTCATTCTGACCTTGATTAACAGGATTGTTTCTGGCCTGGCTTGTAACAGATTTATCAACAACAATCCCCACTGTCCATCTCTCACTATGGTGCTCCATAAAAATGGAACAATGTACATTTCTTTTCATCTTTCCCTCAGCTACTCTTACACCTTTCTCTCAAGTCTTGGGTATTAACTCTTACATCACTTTTCTACTATATAAAACTTACAAAGGTGTATCATAATGATTTATCTGCATCTCACACTAAATTCTAAGTTCCAAACCACGGGGAGGCTCTGTCTGGAGGACTGAGTGTCCCTAGTACATTGTGTACATTGACTGCTTAATAGTCTCACTCAGTGAAAATGTGAGGAAAGAACAAGTTCTTCCTGAGTCTTCCTGGACCAGATATGTCCTCAAGTCACAGGCAGTGAGATAAGAGCTGCTGAGTGAATGATGGGGTGAGCCGAGTGGTACCCAGCCCATCTTGTTTCCCTGGGACCTTGGCTATTACTCACATTCCCTAGCAGGCTATGCCTGATTCTTCATTAAAGTTCCTTGAGCAAATGCTTCCCAACTTCCCATCTGTCAACAGGAGCTCAGGAGGCCGGATGCTACATAAAAACACTAACCTGCCCATGAAATCAGTTTTTAAGGATATCCCCAGACCTAAAGAATACCCCTGTTTGGCTCAGTCTGAAGTTTTTCCAAATAAGATCAGTCTAATCTGACCAAGCAATAGGGCATAAAAAGGAAATGGGACAATTTATTCCATTTCCATCGAAAATGTCACTGCACACAGGATGGTTTGTCCAGAGTGGCACAAAATTGACTTAACACTTTTCTCAGAGCACATCAGATTATTGCAAAACCTCTGTGTGCTATTAAAAAAGAGGAAGAAAGAAGAAAGATAAAACAAAACAAACCAGCAGTTTGGAATTAAGAATAAAAAGTCCCAGAATAGGTTCATTTCCACACCACAGTCACTACAAAACCATCCTTCGGAAAATTCTTTTTAGTTAACAAGTCTATTTATCTTGTCTGATTGTACCCTTGCAACAAAAGTTCCTAGCAGATTTCTGTACCAAGTCTAAATCCTCTCCCTGCTCGGGAAGCCTCTGCCCCATCTGTGTCACATTTAATCCACCATAGGTCCACTTGTCACAGTCTCTGCTCCCAGGCCATGGGCCCAAGGGACATTCAAGGTTACATGGCCTTTGTGGCTTTTCCTGAAGCATCCTCACCTGGAATGGATCTTGTTCTTTTCTCTCTGGTCTCTTTTATAATGTTTCTTTTTGTCTTAGATGTTCTGCAGTTTCACTCAGATGTATGTATCTAAAGGTTATTTGGTTTTGTGTATCTGTGGGTTCTACTATTATGATTTCTGAACTGAAATGTTCTTATCTTTTATCAGTTTTTGGCTACCTTCTCTTCACATACTGCCTCACTTGTTCTAATTTCTTTTATGGAATTCCTTTTATATATAAGTTAGAGTTTTTCATTTTATTCTCTGTGCAAAATCCTGTTTCAGGTAGGCGCTTATGCCACTGAGCTATATTCCCAGCCCCAAAACCCTGTTTCAAAAAGACAAAAAAAGTAGTATGATTTTATTCATTTTCCAGATTTTTCTTTCCAGCCTCGTTTTATGTTATTAGCCATTTTAACATACCTCGTTTATGATCTCCTGCAATGACTCTATAATCAAAGGCTTTGGAAGGTCTAATTCTGCTGTTTGTTGAGCCTACACACCCTTGCCCATGTATTTTCCTTGTGTGTTGCATGATTTCAGATTGTGAGCTCATCTTCAGAAGGGTTTCAATCTAGAGAAACCAGTGTAATCAAATTGTTTGCTTCTAACAGAGTATAATTCGCCCTAACCAAATTTGATGTTATTTCTTAACCCAAGGATTTCTAGGTTGTACGGAACTATTTATTCAAACCCCAAACCCACCAAAGTTCATGCCAGTGGTTTTGAATTCTTAAGAGAGACATTTCCTCCTCCTGAGCTACAGCTCAATTCAAGATAAACAAGATTTCTCTTCATTTCTTTGTGCTGGAGATTGACATTTTATAAAATATGTGTGGTGTGTGTGTGTGTGTGTGTGTGTGTGTGTGTTTTAGTTACTGGGAGTTTTTTTTCTTTTTGAGACAAGGTTTCACTATGCAGTTCAGGCTGGTCTTGAACTTACTTTGCACCCCAGGCTGGCCTTGAACTCGCAGCAAACTTCCTGCCTCAGCCTCCTGAGTGCTGGGATTATAGGCATGTGCTACCATGCCCAGCCTAGATATTGGGATTAAATATTTAATACAGAGTCTTGGGTATGTGAAACAAAAGCTCTATAATTTTTAAAAGGACACTGTCATTCCAGGGTCCTGGCTTTATGTAGACATCTCAGTGTCATCATGCCCCCTCCCACAAGCTCAAGATATCATTTCCTGCCCTTGGACAGTATTTAAACCCAAACTGCTAACACCAACTCTAACACTCACCCAAGGGAAATGTAAGAGACAATTCATCCACTCCATTTCCTGGTTTTCAGTTCCCTCTTAGCATATGGTTCCTGGGGATATTTTAGTGCACTCAGCTGTGTTAATACCAGGTAGTATTTCTGATTTATAAACACCAGACAGTATGCTAACTGCTCATTGTGCATGTTAGCTCATTTAACTCCTGTAACATCCCATGAGGAAGGTGTTATTATCAGTCCAATTTTCCTATAAACAAACTGAGGTGTGAAGAGGAAAAGTAACTTGATCAAGAGTAAGTGAAAAAGCTCAGATTTGAAACGGTAAATTGACGTCAGAGCCGAGGCTCTTAATCAGTATTTTTCACTGCTGTCTTACTTAGGTTTTTTTCTTCTAATGGGAAAGTATTTAGGCTCCATGTTGCAGTTTCACACTATGTCTGCCCAAACATCAGAATCAAGAATAACTGCAGGAATAGGCATAATTTCTGTCAACCAGACAGCCTGCAATTATTACTGCTGGTGCCACAGCAATAAAGTCGAGGCTTGCAAAATAAAGGCTCCACTGTGAGTACCTCAACTAACTCCAAGTACAGGACTTGGAGTAGAGAAATTGTAGTGTATCAGAGTGGTAGGGAATTTACAGATAGTCTTTCCAAAGCACAATCCACAGATCATCTGCGTCAGAATCAACCCAGGATACTACTTTAAAACTCAGGTTACAAGGCCCAACCCCATAGCTAATGAATCAGAATTGCTAAGGTCAAATCTGGAAATCTACCTTTTCAGATCAGGTTCTAATTCTAATGAGCACTTTAGTTTGAGAACCATTACTCAGTGTTTGCTTTGGAGCCCAACCTGAGACCAAATTCTTAAGTTATGACCATGATAGGTACGACAAGCCTCCTCACCTTCCTGCATGATGTGCTACCACACATTCATGCACAGATGAGGAAGCCAGCCCCCAGCCCTCCGCTGGGGTCCCACAGCACCTCGATCCCTCCCCTCATACCAACTACCACCCTATAGTAAGATGTATTGCCTTGACTTCTTGCCTGGCATGCCATATAAATTATGAAAGAGAAAACATTCCTTTGCTGTCTTTTCAACCCTGATCCATAACCCAGTACCCAGCGTGTGGTAATCACTAGAGTTCATTGAGCAAATGGATGAAGTGACTTGAGCCATTCAAGAATTTCCTTGCTAGCAATAGTGTTGTGAGAGTTACAGCTCAGGTCTTCAGGTATCCTAAGAAGCTGATAAATCTTCTAACCCCAGCCTTCCAGTAGTCATTTTTCCTCCTGCCCTGTTGAAGGCAATGGAATATCCTCTCTGCCAAGCATGGTCCAAGGTATGGAAGGCAGTGTGTTCCCTCTTGCTCTTCTGAATCCAACTGAGACACAGGGATTGCTGTCCAGGTGCTTAATGGTGGGGAGAAGGAGGATGGGATGGGCCAGACCATGGAGGAACCATCCAGAAGTGTGGTAGCCTGAACATTAACCAAAAGGACCTTGCTGCTGTGAGACAGTTTATCATGCTGTCCCTTTAAGACAAGGGAGGTGGGCTCAAATGACTGCAGCCTCCTATTTTTCCTCCAAAGACAGCCTTTACCTTGCAATTTTGCCCGTGTCCCTGTTGCTTGCATGCAGCATGGGCAAGGACCCACCATGTCAATCCCTATCAACATCCTTCAGGAAAAGGCTCAGTGCAGAGAATGACATCTCACCAATAGGCTTTAAACCCACTGGCCTTTCTTTGCAGTAGCCCTTCTGCCCCAGCTCAGTCCACTTGCTCTGGGTCACTCTTCCAAAAGAAGAAAAAATGTCCACTGAGATCCTCCAGTTTGTTTCTTGCAAAACACATTTCATTCTAGGTCCTGGTAGCAGGCCAAGTCCTCAGATGAGTACTGAGATGACTATGACCTGGACTTTGAGCCTCACCCTGACTTTTTTGATAGAAGACAGATTCACACACACACAACACAAGCCTTGGCAGGCTGTCATTCAAGGCACGGCTTCAGGCAAACAGCAAGGCCTCACCTTTGCCTGCTGAGCAGCTTCAGCCCTTTGATCTTTCTCTGCAAGTGCCCATCCTGAAGGTTGCTGTTTTTATGCTCGTAGTGCTACGTGATGTGAGGCACCGAGGCCCCGGCACTAACCTGCACACTGCAGTGCAGGGCGCCCCCATGAGCTTTTGCACAGAAGAATCTAAAACCAGCATCAGTTTCCCATCTACCTTCCCCCAATCTCAGTCCTACTGTCTCTCTCCTGTCTCTTTGTCTCCTTTTCCTTCACTCTGGCTCACACCTGGTTTTGTTTCTCAGTCTACACTGATCTGAAAGCCTCCTGTGATGCTGCTACAGGGCCCTTCCAAGCAGGAACCAAGACTCCTCAGCTGTCTCCCACCTCACAGCACGTCTAAAAATTAGGAAGCTGAGAAACCTCAGACACTATTTCCTGTGCTCTGTCCATGCGTACGTGTACGTGCATGTGTGCATGTGCATATTCATGTGTGTTTGTGTTTAAATGCATTTATTCAGGGTAAAATGGAATATACTAGCTCAATTGTAATCTGAAATCCCCAGGTATGGCCATGAATCTTTTCACCAGTTCAATTTCTCTCTCATCTCTCAGTCCTTTGGACTTTAGCAGGCTCCATCTCAGACCTGGTCTCTGGTGATAAAATGGCCTCTGCAGCCCCACTTCCCACCCCAAGCCTCAGTCCTGCTCCAATAGGAGCACCAGAAATTGCGGCTGCACCGCTGTGGGCCCCACGGCTGCTCCGCCCCGTGGCTGTTCCACTGTGGGCCCTGTGGCTGCTCCGCACTGGGCCCCGTGGCTGCTCCACTGTGGGCCCCGCGGCTGCTCTGCCCCGCGGCTGCTCCCCTGTGGGCCCCGTGGCTGCTCCACACTGGGCCCCGTGGCTGCGCCACTGTGGGCCCCACGGCTGCTCCACACTGGGCCCTGATGCTGATCTGCAGTGGGCCCTGCGGCTGCTCCACTGTGGGCCCCATGGCTGCTCTGCTGCTGCTCCGCAGTGGGCCTTGTGGCTGCTCTGCTGAGGGCCCACTCAGGGCACCTCATGGACTGGACCTGCCCCCACCCATAGCACGACGACAGGGTGGAGCTGGGCGGTCCACTGTGAGCATATGTTCTTTCCCACCTCCAACCATGGCAGTTTGTATACACCCATGTATGTTATAGTATAGTCTGAGGCAGCTATATCTCTTCCCAAGGCGAGAGTCCAAGGATATAGATAAACCCAGAAGTATAGTTATTATCACAGGGAAGATGATTGATTGAGTGGTAGGGCAACGGAGATGAGGGAGGAGAAAAATTGAATGATCAAATGGGCCATCATCTGTGTAAATGAGTCACAAAGGTGAAGGTAACATTATGTAGGACAGCATCCAGAGCTAATTCCCTTCTATGTTCTCTATAATTCTGTATTTCCTCAATCGTTTTTGTATTAACAGAAGTGAAGATAACTTTATATTATACAGCATCCAGTGCAAATTCCCTACTATCTTCTCTATAATTTGGTATTTCCTTTAATGTTTTTGTGTTAA
>PVLD010007816.1:0-12538 GCA_004027595.1 Dinomys branickii
ATAAATTCCACAGACAGTTCAGCAGGCAAAGGTCTGCTGCAGAGGCTGCTCCAATGGTTACTTCTCTTTGGGAGAATGTCCCTTAAGCTGTCTGCTGAGATTTCCGCTTCTACTCCCTACCCCAAGACCTGGCCGGGGCGAATAAACAGCTCGCCACCCCAGGATTCTTGTAGATAGGCCACTCAGGTGTTCCTCCCTGCGTGGAGCTCCTTCCCCCCTCACAAAACCCGTTGGGGCGCCTAAGTAGGTCTTCCCACCCAGGAGATCCCGCAGTCCTTAAAGCTGCTTTGATGTCTGTCGCTGGGCTGAGCTTCTTCCTGGTTCAGGAAAAACCGGTTAGAGTGCGCATTTAACTCACCCTGTGATCGTGTAGACAGGAGTGCCGTTCAGATGTTTTTCCCTGGATGGAGATTTTCCCCGACTCAGAAATCCCACCAGCTGGTCGTTGTTGCTCCAGTTCGTGTAACGCTGGCTGCGGGGGTGGGGTTCTGAGCGGGATCTTGGAGCGCTGCCTGGTTTGGCGCAGTTTGTCCCAGTAGCGCGTTCTCTGTCAGCTTCAGGAGCTGAAGCCATTCTTCCCTCTGCACTCGCTCTCTCGGCTGGTCATCTTCTTCCCGGAAGTCCTCATTTCTGTCTTCATATTGCTATATTTCATTGTTTGGGTGGTAATCCTCTGGGAGGTTCTCTCTCTGCTGCCTACCCGGTCGCCATCTTCCCGGAAGTCTCTCCGGCTTAGTGTTGCTAGTCACACACTTTTCATTTTGTCTTTTATTTCAGTTATACTCCATCGGAAACTCCGTAGTTTAGACAGATGTAAAAAGGGAAAGAGATTTGGGTTTTAATAACCAACTTGTAAACCAGCTTTTTAAAAGTCTCACATGAAGAAATTCATGAAACGTGAAATTCACTATTATGAAGTATACAATTCTGTGGTTTTTAGTATATTTACAAGAGTGTAGAACTGGGCTGGAGGTACAGCTCAGTGGGCTAAGTGCTTGCCGCTGAGCACTAGGGCCCTGAGTTCGATCCCCGGTCCCGGAAAAACAAAACAAAACAAAACAAAAAAAAAGTGTAGAACCATGACCACTGTCTAATTTTGGAACATATTCATTACCCAACAGGAAACCTCCTTAACCATTGGCATTCACTCCTTCATTGCTGCCTCTCCCAGCTTCTGGCAACCACTAATCTTTTCTCTGTCTCTAGATTTGTCTATTGTAGACATTTCATAGAAATGAAATTGTACATGTGGTCTTTTGTTTCTAGCTTCGTTTGTTCAACATAGTGCTTTTTTAGGTGCATCCATATTGTAGTATGTTTTGTGTAAGTTGAGAAAAACCTGAAGTCTAAGATACTCCAGCCAGTGTACACAAGTTTTTGAGTGCTATAACGCCACAGTGAAAAATTCCATACCTGCCCTCATGACCGGGTATAGTTAAAATGCAGGGCACTAAAAGTATTGTATAAAATTACTTTCAGGCTCTCTGTACAATAAAGTGTACATGAAACAAAGGGACTCCGTGTTTAAGTTTGGATCCCACCCCTCATTCGTTATACACAGATATTCCAAAATCTGAAAAAAAAATCCTAAAACTGAGACACTTCATTCATATCCAAGCACTGAGGTAAAGGATACTCAACCTGCACTCCATTCCTTTTTATGGCCAAATAATGTTCTGTTGTGTAGATTTACCAGTTTATTCATCGATCAGTTAATAGGCATTGGTGGTTTCCACTGTTTTGCTATTGTGAATAACGTTGCTGTGAACATTTCTTTACAACTTTTTATGTGGACATATGTTTTCAATTATCTTGAGACTGAAAGTCAAATTTCTGGGTCATACAGTAACTTTTAAGTTTTTGGAGAACTGCCCAGCTGTTCTTCACAACACCTTTTAAATGCCCTCCAGCAGGAGATGAAGATTTGGTTTATGTACATCTCTACCAATGTTTGTTACTGCCTTTTCTTTTAAATGCTAAATGCTTGGACAAACAAAATACCTTTAAACTACTACCTGAGTTCCTTCTAGGACCAACTTTTTTTTTAATCATTTGATGCCCTTTCTTTTTTGCCATGAGTAGTGTCTACATTTTAGTTACTCCTGGAATCTTGGCCTCTTCTAATGTGTACAGTGGTCCTGTGCTTGTAAGAGCTGATGGTGTCATTAGGGTTAGTAATTTAGTGCAAAACTGAATACATTTTTCATTCTTTCTGTTGAGTTGTTTTCTTCTGAGAATTCTTGGAGAAACACCTTTCCCATGTCTTTCAGTTTCTTATATAATTGTAGCTGTTTCCTTTTTTAACTTAAAAAACTGAAATTTACATTGCATAAAATTAACCATTTTATTTATTTGTTTAACCATTTATTTATTTATTTGGTACTGGGAATTGAACTGAGGACCTTAAGTTTGCCAGGCAGGCACTGTGCCACTGAGCTACATCCCTGGCCCAAGATTAACCATTTCAAAGAGAGAATTGAGGGGCATGTAGTACATTTATAATGTGAAACCAACATCTTTGTCTAGGTCCAAAACATCTTCATTACAGTGCCGGGCATGGTGGCTCACGCCTGTACTCCTAGCACTCAAGAGGCTGAGGCAGGAGGATCATTGTGAGTTCAAGGCTAGCTTGGGTTACAAAGCGAGCTCAAGGCCAGCCTGAACTGCATGTTGAAACCCTGTCTCAAAAACAGAAAACAAAAAACAAAACAAAACCAGAAAAACCCAAAACATTTTCATTGCAAAAGAAAACTCTGTACTCGTTAAGTGATCACTGTCAATTTGTCCTTCTGCAACCCTGGCAACCACTGGTCCACTTTCTGTGTCTGTGAGTTTACTTATTCTGGATATTATATTGTAATGGAATTATACAGTATGTGATGAGTTATGTCTGGCGTCTTTCACTTAGTATAACATCATTGTTTTGTGCTGTACACATACCAGCAGCGCTTAATTCCTTTCAGTGACTGCTGAGTAATATTCCATTATATTTGTAAAGCACATTTTCTTTACTCATGTATCCCCTGATAGCCAGTTGAGTTGTTTCTATCTTTTTGCTACTTTGAAGAGTGTCTCTGTGAACATTTTTCTTAAAGAATTTATCAGTTTTCTTGGTATATACCTAGGATTAAAATTACTAGGTGAGTGTAACAGTTCTATGTTTAACTTTCTGAGAAATAGTGAAACCATTTCACAGCAGATGCACCATCTTACAGTTCCTATCAGCAACATATGAGCGTCCCAGCTTTTCTGTATCCTCATCATTAATTGTTTCCTCTGTTTTTCTGGCTATTGTCATCCTGATGGATGTGAAGTGTCATCTCATTGTGGTTTTGTTTTGTCTTATCCTAGTGACTAATGATGCTAGCCATCTTTTCATGTGCTTGTTGAGGTTGTCTTTTTATTGTTGGGTTGTAAGAATTCATAATTCTAGATACTAGAGTCTTAATATATGGCTTGCAAATATTTTCTCCCTTTTAGTTTGTTCATGTTCTTGGTAGTGTTGTTTGATGCACAGATGTTTTTCATTTTGATAAAGTCCAATTTATCTATTTTTTTCGTTTGTACTTGGTGTTGAAGATATTGCCAAATCCAAAGTCACGAAGATTTGTTATTTTTGTGTTTTCTACTAATGGTTGCATAGTCTTAGCTTGTACATTTAGGTTTTTGATCCACTTTGGAAAATTTTTGTGTGTTATGAGGTAGGGGGTATAATTACATCTTTTACATACTCCTGTGCGGCTGGTCCGTGTGTGGAAGAGACTGTTCTTCAACACCGTTGTTGGCACTGTTGCTGCACATCAATTGACTTTTGATGTATGGATTTCTGGACTCTTTGGTCTCTTCCATATGTCTGTCCTTACAAAAATATTATACTTCTTTGATTACCATAGCATTTCATCTGTTTTGACACAGGATGAATGAGTTACTCTTTAGATCATTTTGGTTATTTGGGGCTCCTTACCATTCCACATGAATTTGAGAATTAATGAATTAGCTTTTGCATTTCTCATTTCTATACTCAAGACTAGGTTTTTTCTTTTTTTTTGAAACAGGGTTACAGGCCAGGGATATAGCTCAGTGGCATAAGCACCGGCCTGGCAAGTGCAACATCCTGAGTTTGATTTCTGGTACCAAAAACAAACAAAAAAAGAGACGTTTTCATTATGCAATTTGGCTGGCCTTGAACTCACTGTATAGCCCAAGCTGGCCTTGAACTCGCAGCAGTCCTCCTGCCTCAACCTCCTGAATTCTGGGATTACAGGTGTGTGCCACCATGCCCTCCAAGATTTTCATGGTTTTTTTTTTTTTTTTTTTTTTGGTACTGGGAATCAAACTCAGGACCTTGTGCTTGCCAGGCAGGCGCTTGTGCCACTAGGGATTGTATTGAGTCTGCAGATTGCTTTGGGGAGTTTTCCTATCTTTACAGTATTAAGTCTGATACAGAATTTTTGGTGGGTAATTTTTTCTTTTTCTTTTTATTTATTTATTATTTAAAAAAATTTTTTTTCTTTTAGTACTTGAAATCATCCTCTGGCTCCCTTGAATTCTGAGGACATATCTTACATCTGTTGTTGATCTTAGTGAGGCTCTCTTCAGTTTATGATATCCTCTGCTTCTTCCTTCCTGCTTTCAGACTTCATACCAGCCACACAGAGTAGTTTGACTGTAATTTATCTCCACGTGGATCTCTTTGTGATTGTCTTAGTTGTAGTCAGTGGATTTCTTAGATGTGTAGATTCATGTCACTTAATGCTTTTCTATTTTTTATGGAAATGAGGTTTGTATTTATTGGTTAGTCCTAAAGATTGAATCTACTGCCTTGTGCACGTGAGGCACATTTTGCATCATTGGTCTAACCAGCCCCGTAAAGTGAAGATTTTTAGCAGTACTACTTCAGCTGTTCAGGTTCATGATCCTATCAGATACTACATCTCTTAATTCTTTTCTTCTGTGAGCCATAGAACACTGGTGTATAGTTTACAACCAACAAGAAAAGTTCTTCCTTGAGGCTGTTAAATTTGCAGCGTTTTTGGAAGTTTGGACTCTGAATAGTTGATGTTAATATTATTGTTATGTGTACATTAATATAACTACATTGATTGTAGCCCAGTGTGGTGGTGCACATCTATATTCCTCTAGAGGCTGAGGCAGTAGGATTGTGAGTTTGTGATCAGTCTGGGCCATACAGCCCTAAAAAAAAAGAATGCCCTAAACTATAAGGTGAGACCCTGAAGAACTGCATTTCAGCACCGCAATTCAGGAAGTGGTTTAAACTTCAGATATACATATAATCATTGTCAGCATTACTTTCTAACTGGGGGTTGAACTCAGGACCCCGTGCTTGCCAGGCAGGTACCATGCTGCTGAGCTGTATCCCCAGCCCCAGATTTATATTTTGTCTTATGGTAGAGAGTTTGAGACATAAGTCAAGAACATTTTAGTTTAACTATCTTAAATATCATGTGAGTAATATTTCTAATAGTATGAGAAATATTCAAATGAGCAAATACTAAGGAAACCTTTTCTATAAATCTATAGTTATTTCAAAAGAAATTTTAAAAGACACACATCTTTATTGTTATATTAATATTAAAATAAAGAATTGAGAGGCCTGTCTGACACAATGAAAAATAAAAGTTAAAAAAATGAAGCAGGGAGTGATGGTATTATCACAGCACTCTGGGGGGCTGAAGCAGGTGGATCAGAAGTTTGAGCTGAGCATGGAGAATGTAGTGCTTTAGCAATAACCTGTCTCAAAATAAAAGTTTAAAAATGGGGGGGGTGTAGCCCAGTGCAAAGCCTCTGGGTTCAATCCCTAGTGTGTGTGTGTGGCAATGAGCCTTTCAATACAGTCCCAATCAGAATACCAGCAGCATTCCTTACAGATTCAGAGAAAGCAACCCTAAAATTGAAATGGAGCCAGAAGAGACACAGAATAGCAAAATCAGTTATGGGCAACAAAAGCAAAGCAGGAGGCATCACAATCCCATATTTCAAATTATAAAGTTACAGTGATAAAAACAAAACATAGTACTGACAGAAAAACAGACAGGTGGGTCAGTGGAACGGAACAGAGGGAGCAGAAACAACCTTACTCACATTCAGCTATTCAGTCCTTGACAAAGGGGCCAGAAACACACTTGAGGAAAGATAACCTCTGTAATGAACAGTGCTGGGAAAATTGGATATCTATATGGAGAAGACAGAGTCTACATCCATTTATCTTACTATGTACTAAACTAATGAAAATGGATCACAGGTTTAAATGTTGAAACAGAAACACTTAATCTCTTGAAAGATAAAATATGTAAAATTTTTGAAGATGTAAATGGAGGCAAGGACTTTATGAACAAAACCCCAGTGGCACAAGAGGTAACACCAATAATCAGCAAATGGGATCATATCAAATTAAAAAGCTTTTGCATAGCAAAGGAAACAACCAACAGAGTGAAGAGGCAACCTGCAATATGGGAAAAAAAATTCACTTGGTACTGTTTGGACAGAGGACTAATAGCTAGAATATATGAAGAACTAAAAAAAAAAATTAGTACCCCCCCCAATAAAAGACCCAGCTGAGAAGTGGGCAACTGAAATGAATAGACACTTCTCAGAAGTACAGATGGTGAATAAATGCCTAAAAAAATGGCCGTTAGAGAACTGGAAATTAAAACAACACTGCTCTTCCATCATATTCCAGTCAGACAGCAACAACTGGTAGCAATGCTGTGGGCGAAAAGGAGCTCTTCTGTGGTGTTGGTGAGAGTGTGAACTAGTACAGCCACTATGCAAATCAGTATAGAGAGTCCTCAAAGGACTAAGAACAAAAATTCAATTTGACCCAGCTATTCTTCTTTTCAGGTATCTTCCTGAAAAAGTTAAACCCATCATATTACAGTAGTAATACATGTACATGTTTATAATAGCACAGTTCATAATGGCTAAATCTTGCAAATGGCCAGTATGCTCATCAGTAGATGAATGGTTAAAGAAAATGTATTTATATACAGTGGAGTACTACTCTGCCATAAAGATAAACTTCAGGTATTTATAGGTAAATGGATATACCTTGATACCATTAAATGAAGTAGGTCTTAAATATCATACAGTTTCTCTTATATGAGAAACCTTCCCCAAAATATAAACAAAGAACAAAATAAAACATAGATAATAGATAGGGAAATGGGATGAAGGAAGGAGGGAGAGGAGGGGAAGGGGATGGAGAAAAAAGAAAAAAATGGAAATAGAGCTTTTGCAAAAGGTAAGGAGATCTAGAGTTGGAAGGAGCAGAGATGGATGGGACATGTAGGGGACATAAAAAGAATTTAGATGTGTTATGTACATGTAATCATTATGTACTGATAAAAAACTTTATATCAGTTAGCCTTGATTAATGTGGCATAGTTATAGGGTAGGTTCTTTAGAAATGGTTCACCAAAGAAAAGCATTCCGGATCCTTCTGGCCTTGAACAAGGAATTGGGTGAGACAAGCCAGAAGTGGTGCCAAAAGTTTATTTGAAAAGGGTGGTGAAGGGCCAAGGAAAGAACTAGCTGTGTAGAGTGAATTTGGGCTGAACAAAGAGAGAAAAAGAGCAAAAATAAAAGTGCACCCTGGGTCTACGAGTCATGATAGTGGGCTCCTCACTTTTATGCTGTCCACATCTTGTGGCAGCTTCCGAAGAAGCTCCACATAACGGGTCCAGAGAATTATTTGGCACTGCCCTGGGGTACTGTGATTGACAGGTCCTGCTCATCTCCCCAGCCAGCTTTGCCACGCCCTATCTCCCGTATCAGTATGAATGAACATTTGTAATTCCTCACCCCCAGCCAATGCTGGTTACCATAGATAGAGCTAACAGTGTAACAAAACCTTTTCAGTGAAAAAGGGCAAACCTCAAAATAGAATTCAAGACACTATAAATCCTACTACAGTACAATTGGGAAGAAGCTAGAGACCAGACACACAAATCTTTGGCTCCTCAATGTTTTACAGGCTATTGATTGAACTTTGGGAGTATATGGAGTGAAAAGAGGTAAATCCTTGGAACACTCCATGGAACCCTATTTTTAGAGCAAGCCTTGGCCACAGGGAGGCCTGTAGTACAGGCTTCACAGCCCTAGAAAAAATGTCCCAAATAAGTATAGCAAACTAATGACCATGAAAACAGAAAAAAATATTATGGCCATCTTCATTCTTTGTCCATAGTAACATGAAATGAAGTTGAAATCTTACCTGAATTGCTTATAGCCTTCTGCGGCAAACTTCCCTCTAGAGTTGGACACTTAGGATTGAAGATGGTGTTTATGGAGGGAGAGCAGATAAAGAAGTTGGTAACGACTGCAGTCCAAGCCTGGGGCTCCAGCAAATGTCTCCTTGGGGTGTGGCATGAAGGGGAAATACTTTACCCTACTGTTACCTCTTCAGTGTGGGATGGCATGTCATATCTGAAAGTTATATTATTTTAAAATACTGAAAATATCAAAGAAATATGATGAATACAAGAATGGGAACATTCTTAAACTTATTTCCAAATTAAGAAATAAAAACATTAGCACTAAGTTAAATAACTGTTTTTTCCCAGAGAGAGAATCACTTTCTTGAGTTTGGGGCTTATCATGCCCATGACTTGCATTATACATATAATATATGTACAGATGATGTAAACAATGTACAGTATGGTCTTGCACAACTTTAAACCTGAGATTGGGCCGGGGATGTAGCTCAGGCACCTGCCTGGCAAGCGCAAGGTCCTGAGTTTGATTCCCAGTACTGACAAACCTGAGATAATTGATGTTAAATACTAAATGCTTCTCTTCAATGTTTTATCCACTATTATTATATATGTGCCATTTATATATGTATATGCACCCATGTTCCTTTCACTTACAGTGCTTTATAGTGGATATAGGAATATATCCCAATTTACGCTGGTGCTGAGAAACATCAGTGTTACCCTGTGACAATTTCAGTAATTACTGGAACTCTGAACATTCCTAGGTCTCACTGTTCATTTATGGTATCTTGGGCTTCTTACTGTATCCCACTGATCGCTAGTGACTTAGAGTGTCTTACCATGATTCTTGACCCTCTTGATTCTGTTGTGAGTTTCTGTTCCTGTTACTCTAATATTTTCTAACAGGTTATTCATATTTTATTTATCGTAGGGGTTACATATTGTGGTTACTAATTTTTTTCATTCTAGGATTAAACCTAGGGCCTTGCACATTCTAAACACGTGCTATACCACAGCGACTAGTTCTTTGTCATTTATATGGATCATATTTTCCCTAAATTTCTTCTAGGAGGGAAAGATATTTTAACCTTGATAACTATGATAGTTGAATTACTAGTCTTGCTTCTTTTGTTTTGTACATTTTGTATATTTTTCAAGAAGTTTTTTTGTTGTTGTTGTAGTGTTAGGGATCAAACCCAGGGCCCGTGCATTCTAAGCAAGCATGTACCACTGAGCTACACACCAGCCCCTTTACTTTTAAGTCAAGGTTTTGCTGTTGCCCAAGCTGGGCTTGAACTCCTGAACTCAAATTATCCTCTTGTTTCGGCTTCCTGAGTACAGTAGCTAGGAATGCAACCACTGTGCTAGGCTTAATTTTGCTTTTGTAACAGCTTTGTTGAGGTATAATTTATATATCATAAAGTTTACCTATTTGAATACAGTGTTTAATGGTTTTTGTCATATTTATGTAGTTGTACCACCATCATCATAAACTAATTATCTGTATCTGTTAACGGTCAATCCCTACTTTCCTCCATCCCCAGCCATCTAATCTACCTTCTATCTCTGTACTTGCCTATTCTGGACAGTTCATGTAAACAGGAGCAGATGACACGTGGTCTTTGTGATTGACTTCTTTCATTTAATATAGTACTTTTAAGACTGTGCATGTTATAGCATGTGTCGGTACCTTATTTACAAAGTGTAGCTTATATAAGACTAAACATTAGTGTCAGTATTTTTAGGTGAGTTAAATGTTCATACTAGGGATTCTGGGCAGATGATAACAGTGGTACAGTAGTTTGCTAAATATCTTTATGGTGTTCCCATGAAAACAGAATAAATAGGGTAAGAAAACCGGAAATGCATGGACTTCAGGTCTAAGAAAATTAGTTGACTGTGTTTCTCCATATACCCTCAAATACCAGCAGGTTGGGGACAAACCATGAACAACTCCGAGACCTGTATGTTATCATCAGTCTTAGAAGCAGAAGGAAGCAGTGGAACACCTGATGAATCTGAAAAATTGAAAAAATAGCCAAAGGCTATTAGAAACCTTGGAGGGCCACTTTAAGAATACTAGCTGAAATTGGGAAGAGTGTTACACATATCTGTAATGGGTGAGTGTTGAAAGATGTTTATTGTAAAGTCTGAAAGGACTGGAGCCCCTTCCTGGATCTTTAAAAGCTAACCAACTAAAGCTTCCTTTCAGGGCCAGTCATCACAGGGAGAGGACCTGAGAATTCAGTTAAGTACCCCTAAAGCATATAAACAAAGGAAAGGGAATGTCCATATAAATGTCTGGGGTGATGTGCAGAACCAGGAGATTTTAAAAACAGAGAAACTATATTTTGAACTATGAACACTGCAAAAGAATTTCAGGGTTTTTGTTGTTTTGGGCGGGGCCGAAGATCAACCTGGGGCCTCAGACTAACTAGGCAAACATCCTAGCACTGAGCTTCATCCCCAGCCCCAAGAGGAGTATTAGAGCGTGGGGTTAAAGAATATATTCAGAGCCAGTCTCTCTCTTTCAAAAATCAGTAATACAAAATGAGTGTTTTTAAATTTCATGCAAAGTTTTTAGAGAAAAACAAGACCCCTGTAGCTAATGAAAACACTCCAGAAAGACATGCCCACAAAACATGAAAGCCATGAGATATTAAGACAAAAGATATAATGATAAGACATTTCAAGAAACTGATTTGGATAAGAAAAACTTCAAAATTAGGTAGAATTCAGTAAAGTGTTAGAAGTAAAATTTATTTTTAAAATGAATGCAAATGACAAGGAACTCAAGCAAACAACAGGCAGTACTGTAAGAGGGAAAGAACTGTAAAAGGAGAAAGACATTACAAACAAAAGCACAAGAGAGAGGAAAGAAAATGGCAGAGTAGAGACCAGCAGCAAAAGACCAGCTCTGTGAGACCTAGAATGGAGACCCCTGGGAAACAACTTGGTGAAGAGAAAAAAGAAGTACATTTCCGGGAAGCAGGAGGGTGCGGACAGGAAAATGGAAACTGCAGAGAGGCTGGAAAAGCAGCAGTACAATGCAGAAAGAAAGAGCAAAGCAGCTGGGAAAGGAACCCTGTCTCCCAGGGAGCTGGACCCGTCTCCTGTGACACAAGGTGAGCCTAGTGAGGGTCAGCAGCTCCACGGAGAAACATCAGACCAGGCCGGAAACGCCAGCCTCCAGAAAAGCCCATGGCTATTGTAAACTGCAAAAACAGCCGAGGGTTTTACACTGAAAGTGACTGCAACAGAGTTGGATAAGAAATCCAGTGCTGTGCCCACCCTATGTATTTACGAGTGCTTAATCAGGAGTCCTTTTGGGAAGGGATTAATTGTTTAAGACTGAGCTGTAGGATAACTGCAGAACAACTATAGTTCAGAGTTTCCGGTGTCACCCTACTCCAGTAACTGGGTGTGAGATGGCAACAGTATACAATTGCAGAAAGGACACAGGTGAGACACGGACCCCTTTGAAAAGTTTAACCTCGGGCTGGGAAGTTCATAGGGGTTACACCCTCTATCACTGAGAACCCAGGCTGATCATGTGTCGCTTTCGGCTGCGATTGAAAGTGCTGGCATTAAGTCCAGTGGACTGCTGACAACCCCCTCCCACTCTGCTGCCTACATTCAAAACAGCTCAGTGGTCTGTTTGCTTGCCGTTTGTCAGTGTAAGTAGCAATATGCCTTCACTTGGATAGTTGCCACAGCCTGGGGTGCATGTACAGAGGGGCCTCTGGAGCAGGGAGGGCACCATACAAAGCCACAGGCTGCAAAGGTGGGTGGAGTGAGCTGTGACTTGGGGTGCCCAAAGTAACAGGGAAACTAGGAGCAGCTGGAGTGGCTAACATTCTAGGGCAGGCACCACTAACCAGCTATGCTCAGCAGGAAAGTTGGGGCAGGATTCGTCATTCACACACAGAAACGTGAGTGTAGAAACGAGCTAGGTCTTTGTAGTGACTCTATCCCTTTCCCATGTCTAGTGCATTCTGATACAACATATCCCGGAAAGAAACCACTCATTTAAAAACATGGAGGAAATGTTTTGGACTTGATTCTTTTTTTCACAACTGGATTTTGGGTTTTTATTCTTCTTTTATCTTAGTTTGCCTTTATCTTGGGGCAGGGGGTTGGTACTTTAATCCTATTAATTTTCTTATAATAGTACCCTTTGTCTCATTTTTCTCTTATCTTCCTTCTCTTTATTTTTCCAGTTTTACTTCTTTTGTAGTCCCTTCTCCATACCTTCCATCTTCACAAGTATTACTATTTTTGGGGGCTGGGGGTATAGCTCAGTG